>PVJS01019285.1:0-33874 GCA_004027185.1 Glis glis | reverse complement strand
TTTATTCCCATTCTTCTGAGGATCCTCCACACTGTTTTCCAAAGCGGTTGCACTAATTTGCAATTCCACCAACAGTGTAGTAGAGTTCCTACTTCTCCACATCCTCGCCAGCATTTGTTGTTGTTTGTGTTTTTAATGATTGGCATTCTAATTGGGGTTAGGTGAAATCTCAGGGTAGTTTTGATTTGCATCTCTCTGATTGCTAATGATGGTGAACATTTTTTCTTACATTTATGGGCCATTTGTATTTCTTCTTCTGTGAAGTGCCTATTTAGTTCACTTGCCCATTTTTTGATTGGGTTATTTGTTTTTTTAGTGGTGATTTTTTTAAGTGGTTGAACACATGGTAAATGTATTTTATCATTTTAAAGAAACTGTTTTGCTGTCCTCTAAACTAGCTATACCTTCTTTTTTCTTTTTAAATACACTTTTATTGGTGCATTTTAGTCTCACATCATAATGTAGTTCATAGTAATAGTGACATATATGCACACAGTACTAGGTGAGCTTTCCTCCATCTCCCTCCCTACTCTCTCCTCTTCCCCCATACATGATATTGAGATTGGTATTGGTATTCTCACATATGTACACAATGTAAATGAAAGTGTTTCCTTTATTAACTCTCCCACCCTCACCTAGACCTGGCTCCACTGAAGTTTCTTCTTCATTAATTGAAGTCCCTCTGATATCTTACTCCCTAGCTTCTGCATATAGGAGAGAAAACACATGACACTTCACTTTTGTGACTGGCTAATCTTACTTAGCATAACGGTGTCTAGGTCCATTCATTTTCCTGCAAATTACATAATTTTATTCTTCTTTATTGCTGAATAGAATTCCATTGTGTAAACATATATATATATATCCCATAATTTTTAATCCATTCATCTGTTGATGAACACCTATGCTGGTTACATGATTTGGCTATTGTGGATTGTGCTGCCATAAACATGGATATGCATGTGTTACTATAATATTATGGGTTCAGTTCTTTTGGAAAGATACCCAGGAGTGGTTCTTACAAAACAACAGTACATTAGAATTTCAGTTTTTCCATATCGTAACCAACACTTGGAATAATATTTTTAATCTTAGAATTTTCAGTAATTGTGGTTTTAAGTGATATTTTCATATTAATTAGTGGCCTTGATATTTATTTTGTGCATTTATTTGCCACCTGTATACCTCATTTTTGATAAATTGGCTATTAAGTTTGAACATTTTCATTGAGTTGTTTATTTTCTTCTGGTTAAAAATTGAAATTCTTTGCACATTCTCAATACAATTTTTTTATTTATTTATTTTTTTTTGCGGTACCGGGGATTGAACACAGGGGCGTTCTAGCTCCGTGCTATGCCCCCGGCCCTATTTTTTATACTTTTATTTTGAAACCGGGTCTCACGAAGTTGCTGAGGGCCTCACTAAGGAGAGAGAGAGAGAGAGAGTGAGAGAGAGAGAGAGAGTGAGAGAGAGAGAGAGCAAGAGAGAGAGAGAGAGAGCTGAGGCTGGCCACGAACCCTGATCCTCCGGTCTCCGCCTCCCAAAGTACTGGGATTACAAGCATGCGCCACCACGCCCGGCCAATTTTTTTATAAAATGTTAGAAAGAACTGCAAAATATCTGAGATTTTTACCTTACTGTAATGTTGACAAAGTAGCTTTATGGTTTTATAGATGCTGGTAGAATACAGGAAACTGTGAGGTCAGAGAAATACAGTTTATTATTTACAGCATTAGCAGTGGTCAGTGTATTTGTATTTTTTAATGTTCTGCAAGCTCTTCTTCACATACCAAAAGATCTAGGTGACATCTTTAAATGTAGTAGGTTATGTTACAACAGAGGAATAATGAGAAATACAAATATTTTATAATGGTCATAAGTATGTCTGCCATTTGCTCCAGAGGAAAACATACTCTCTTCCTTATGAGGATGTTTGCTGTATAAAATTCTTTGAAATGATAGCCTGGAAGAAAAATCAGTCAGTAACTCATTGACGTGCCGATGAAAGATGCTCATTGATAATAATATCTCAACAATATCCCCTTGTTATTTATAGACAAGAAAAACTGCAAATTTCAACTTCTGGTGAATTTCCCCATGAAATCACCACTCTGATTAATATGGCCAGTAGAGGCCAGAGCCAAAGCCAATTGATTTTTCTCACACAGCATTCAATTAAAGCTACTATCAAAAGAATTTCAAGTAAAAGGATAATGCCAACTAGCAGTACTAATCTCAAACAGGGAATAACTTAGAAAGTTAGGTGGCTTTTTCTTCAAGTTCTATAATGTCCTTTCCACTTGTCCTAAGGCCTAAATATAGGTATAGGCAAATGTATTAACAATTGCTCAAATGTTCCTTAGTTCACAAGGAGGAACTTTAAGGCCTTTCCCATCTGTAGCAATCACTACTGAGGTCTAATACAGTCTACCTACCCCTTCTTGTGTCAAATATAATTTTATGGGGAAAATGTATTTTATTTATGAAAATATAGTATAATAAGTCAGATAATGAAGCAAGAATGCATAAAGGAATTGTGAAACATCCCATTTACAAATGAGAATGAACAAATCCTACTTGAAATATCATACAAATCCTTCTTGTAATGTCAATGCAAGATGCAATGGGCATGTCCATATATTCCTTAAATCATATAATTAACTAACCATCACTGACATGAGCAAGCAAGAAAACTGCACACAAGAATCACAGTGATTTCCCCAACCACCTCCCAGGATGGGTCATCCTGGGGCACTGCTGTACACACATACACTTTGGCTAGTAACTGTGGCTTAGGGCAGGTCCTTCATTGGCTGAGTCAGTGGAAACAGATACATGAGCTTCTCTCATTGGGTACTCCAATCATCAGAATGATGAATAGTTACATAATTTAGTCCTATCCTGTTTACTTTAAACACCATAATGAGCTGGGCGTGGTGGCTCATGCTTATAATTCCAGTACTTGGGAGGCTGAGACAGGAGGATCACAGGTTTGTGGCCAGCCTCAGCAACTTAGTGAGGCCCTTGGCAACTTAGTGAGACACTGTTTCAAAATAAAAAAAAGAATAAAATTGGGCTGGGGGTGTAGCTCAGAGGTAGAATGCCCCTGGGTTCCATACACACACACACACACACACACACACACACACACAAAAGCACCATAATAACCACCATCAATATTAGAACTCTCTCTATATATATATTAGAATTGTATATATAAAAATATATACACACACAAACATACATATACATATATATGTATATATGTATATAGTTGCTATTTTCTCGTTATTCCATCACCATTCCTTCTTAGATCTCATATTATCTTCCTGTGATCACTTTCTATCTTCCTAAAGCTTGCTCTTTTCATGTTCCAAGTGGAACAAATAACTGGCATAAACTCCATAAACACTGTTACATTTCTGTTTTAAAATCTCTTTATTTTCAGCTTGGGTTCTGCAGGAAGCTGATTCTCAGATGGCATTTAGTGTACTGGACATTTATTCAGTATCAGTGTCTAAGGAAGAGATGGGTGGAAGCCAGTAGTAGAGGCAGCGACACATGTTTAGTGCAAGCCCAATAAAAACCTCTTTAGGAAGCTCTGAAGGTCACAGGGCCCACCAGAGTTACTCCCTTTTAGTCAGAATAATTTTTACTCTCTCCAGGACTAGTGTTGAGATGTGCCCCATCTGGAAGTGCATGACCATGGGGAAGGCATATACCTGCAGAACTTTTCTTTGTAAGGAAGACTTGAGAGCTGATTTTGAAAGACGAATATCATTAATGTCTCTCCCTGTCATATACCTCCTGAGGTCTAAGTCGTTTGTTGTCCAGGTAATAAAGATGCTATTTTCTTTTTTATATTTTTATTGGTACATTGTTTTTATACATCATTCTGAGGTTCTAAGTGACATAGACATGCATGCACAAAGCCCTTGCTGTGTTTCCTTCTGCATCCCACCCCATTCCCCTGCCTTCCAGTATATATTAGTGAGATTTGTAGTGATACTTTAATATATGGAGATAGCATTATTTGAACTGTTTCCTTCATCAATTCTCCTTCTCCCTCCCTACCTCCCTCTTCCAATACCCACCCACTCTTCTACTGGTCTCTCTCATTTATCTAATGTCTCTTTTTCCCCCAATCTCTCTAGTTTCTACATATGAGAGAAATAATACAACCCTTGACTTCCTGAGATAGGCTGAACTCACTGAGCATAATATTCTCTAATTCCATCTTACCACTGAAAACTTGATATTTTAAGCTCCAACAACTATGACTCATTTCCCCTCCCCATCTTTCCTTACTCAACTAGACCTTGTAGAGAATTATAAGGTAGAATAAGGCATGACATCTTTATGTAACTTACAGAGATCTGTTATATCAGTGTATTCAACCACATACTTATTGTTATATCTAGTAACATGTCAATCCAACAAAAGAATCTCAGTAGCTAAACCGGAGTTAATATCATAAGACAGAAACAAATGTTATGGAAAATTGCCTCCTAAAATAAAGCACTAAAAAGATATGGTCTCTTTGACACAGAAGCACTGATTGATCAAAGTGCTTTAGCAAGGTTTATGGAGTTAAGAGGGAGAATAAAAAATTATTTCATATTGATATTTAAAGAAGATGTTTTAATGCTCAGAAATTTCAGATATCTAAGAATAAAGTATTTAGGGAAGATCCATTTAATACCTTGATTATTATCCATTATTGAATGGCATTTGCAATTAAAGGTAAATAATTACCAGACCAAGAACAGGCCAGGAAGTCAAACACATACCAATTATTTTCAAGGGCCACTTTTTTGAGTTGGCTGATCAAACTTGAACATAAAAAATACAAACAGTGGTGAGGTACTATTAATATCCCTGAGAGAGGGGATCGAAAGTTTTATTTTATCCATTTGTTGGGAATGGGTACAGTAGTGCATCACATAGTATGGTCTTTTGTCAAGAGAACCAGATTACATTTGGCATGATCTGCAAGTTTGGCACAGTTTTAATATCTGGTTCACAAATGTGGAACATTTTACACTGTCCCTGGTCTAAGATGGTTGATGAGTTTCTATGTTTGGTATTATTATGGAGTCATATGTTACTGGTGAATTTCCAGGAAATTCAAACTCAATCAGCCAATTGATTCCATTAGATCTCATCAGGGAATGATCCATTGACATGAAATTCTACAAAAGTAACCTAGACAATTTGATCAGTATCAATGACTTGTTTGCACAATTCTTGACTCTAAACAGTGATGACTTTATTCTGCCATTCTATAATTTTCCAAATTTCAGATTAAATATCTGTTTCATTGGCAATAGCCTAAACTCAGGAAAAATATGACAGAAACATCATGGAAAATATTGGACAAAGCTTAGACAATGATCTTGATTTCTGCCTACTGAATTTAGTGATCACTTCTGCTTTCAATTCTATATAGATACCACTGAGATTTAACAACAAAAAAAAAGCTGTCACCCAGTGTACCATTAGGATTCAGCTTAGTTGAAATTCCATCAGTGAGCACAACCTAGTCATTTAGAGAAATCTAAATGAGTTGAGCCAGTGCATTTCCTCTGAGAATTGGAATAGGGAGCCACATTTTACCCGAAGGAATACTTGCCAAGTTTTTCATTTAAAGCCAAAATGCCACTGAGACCAGATGGGCTGCATCCTTTTTCATTTGACATTTCCATTTGACAAATGAAGCTGCCTGGGCTCTTACCACCTTTTTAATATCTAAATCTGATTTGACTCTACCTCAACATGGGACTATGGAGCTAGAGAGTCATAAGGTATGCCTGGTTAGTTTAGATATGAATCCAATATAAATCTTGTCACTTCTTTTCCAAAGGAGTATACTTTTCCAAATTATCAGGGAATCTATAGTCCCAAAACTGTAAGCAGTGTCTCCATGCAAATAGTTCCACCCTTTGCCAAACACTTGAGTTGGGAAAATCATCAGTAATTGGAACTTGTGGTTCAAAGGTGTCAATTGGGTTTTAGGCTCAAAAGGATATTTATACAACATGCACTCTTGGTTTGGGCCCTACTCAAAGGATACTAATTTGTGGATCAAGTAGAAGCTCAAGTATATCATTTAACAATACTAAGCTATGTTTTTGTAATTATACTTGATGGAATACAAGCATAATATTTTTAAGCACATTAAAACAGATGTTAAATGATGTGTGATCTATGTTAATGATTCTGTCCTTTAATCAAATATGGAAGTACAAGTATAAAATGACAATATTAAATATATTAAAACATTCTTCTAAACATTATTCTAAAACATGATTCCAAATCCATTTAAAAACAATTGTTTTTAAATGTAAACATTGTTAACATATAATATGCTATACAAAGGCCATAGTTTTATGTAGCTCTCTTGTCTGATAAAGTATTCCATTTCTTTTTTTCCTTCATATTTATAACTTTTCCATTTACATAGTGGAACATTATGACAAATATACATTAAAATTATCAAATTTACCAAAACATATGTCACATTATTTTAGTTTAAGATTCTATAGAAAAATCCTATATCAGGGTGCTAGCATGGTCAGGTTCTGGTAAAGGTTTGATACCATGTTGAGGACTACCACCTGTTCTTTGTAATATAACATGGTAGAAAAAGATAGGAAAGTTCTCTGGGGCCCCTTTAGAGAAGGGCACTGTCTTATTCAAAATTCTCACATGACCACATAACTTGGAGGAAAGAAGATTTATTTGCTCATTATTTCCTTGGAGATTTAGGGATTCAGTCCATATGAGGCCATGAACCATGGATCTCAGGACATGGTGGTGGGAGGAAGCAAAGAGAGCAAGGCTTTGCTCTTACATCATGGAGGTTGGAAGCAAGAGAGAATGTGAGGGGAAGAGGAGCCATATATAAACCCCAAGGCTGCAGCCCCAGGGACCCACCTTCTCTAGTCACACCCAGCCAGCCCAGACCAACACACAGTGCTGGGATTACCACACTCATGACCCAATTATGTCAACTCCAAACACCAATATATCAGGGACCATTTTATAACTAACTATAACATTCCACCCCTGGTTGATGAAGAGTTCATGCACATTTCATAATGTAAAATGCACTTAGTTCATCTCCAAAAGTTCCCAATGTCTTAATACTTCCAGCATCATTCAGTAGTCCCAAAGTTCAAAGTCTCTTCTGAGATTCAAACTGAACCCTTTGCTGTGAGACCCTATAAAAAAAAATAAAAATAAAAAGCAAATTACATGCATCCAATGTACAATGGTGAAGAGTAAATATTTGCATTTCAAAGGGAAGGAATAGGACCATAGCAAGAAGGAATGAGACCAAAACAGAATTGAAATCCAGTAGGGCAAGCATTTAATCCTGTGGCTCCATTTCTGGCATCCAGGGCACATAGTGGTGGGAAGAGATCTCCAAGGGGCCTTGGCAGTCTGACCCCTGTGGCTTTGTTTATTGCAATGCGCAGGCAGTATACTTGGTAGTGTATTTGTTCTTCCAGCCTGGCTCCATGGTTCACAGCTTATAGTCTTTTCTCATAGATATTCCACATTTCTTGCATTTCTAAATCTCAGGGATTTTTCTTGCAATGTGGACTTCACAATCACAGCCTCAAAAATTGCCCCATTTGAGCCTGCTTGCGGGGGGCTTCCAACCCTGCCACACATTTCCTGGCTTCCCAGACCATTTTTTGAAATCTGGGGGAAAGCCTTCATAACCCCTTTTTTCTGGCAAAGCCAGTATTACATGAGCACCAAGATGGACTGCCAACTGAAAAGGTAGTTATGCCCTAGTTAATCATTGCCACTAGGACATTTTCAATCATAACTGCTGGACCTGCTTCATCCAGGCTGTCACTGGCCCCAACTTGATCTGCTGCCTCCATCATGGCCATTTCTGTCCCTCTTCCCATCATGGCCACCGTTTCCTCCTTCCTTTCATCCATTTTACTTTTTTTTACAGCACCATCTCTCTGGGCCCCAGCTTTACACATGCCTTTCTGGTAAAACTGCAAAGAAATTTGGTGTATAATTTGCTGAATGCAGACAACAATATCCATAATGTAGTTTGGATACTTTGCTGCCTTGAGATTTCCTCCATCAGTTTAATCAGTCCATCATCTTTAAATTCAGACTCACACAAAGTTTCAGTTCACAGGCAAAATGCCAATAAATTCTTTGCCAAAATTTAACACAATGGCCTCTACTCCATTTTTCTGTGGAGTCATTTTGCCCTCCAAAATCTCCTCAGCACAGTCTCTACTGCCTGCCTTTCTAGCCACATTCTGGCCCTTCCAATTTCCTCTCACTAAACAGTTCCAAAGACTCACAGTCCACATGGTCAGAGTTAGATATAGCCATGACCCCACTCTTCTGGTACTAATTTCTGTCTTAGTCAGCATTCTCACTGCTATAATTGAAAGGACTAGCCATGTAACTTAGAGGAATGAAGATTTATTTGCTTACGGTTTTCACCAGAGTTTCTGGGGTTCAGTCAATGTGAGGCCGGGGACCACAGATCTCAGGGCAAGGCAGCAGGAAACAGAGAGAGAGAGAGAGAGAGAGAGTGCACAAGGCTTTTCTCCTCACATTATAGAGGCTGGAAGCAAGAGAGAGAGAGCAGTAGTAGGAAGAACCAATATGTAACCCCAAAAGCCACACACCCCTGTGACCCCTCCTTAGCAACCAAACCCTCCTTCCAATATTGCTACCTTATTTCCATGAGAGCTAGGGGGGCATTCCAAATCCAAGCCATTACAGGCACTAATCTCATTTAGAAAGGCTCTACCCTCATGAACTAATTACTCCTAAATGCCTCATCTCTCAATACTACCAAATTGGGGGCAAGGATTTCAACGTATAATATTTGGAGTTATATATTCAGTCCATTATACATGACCAGCATTCTGTCTTGCATATACATAGTAAGTTTTCAGTAAATATTTATTAAATTTAAAAGTCATAAGGGGTAATGTAGGAAAAATGATAATTTATGAATAATATTTATGAATTTTCCTGTTAATTTTTGACACTTTTGATAACAATTGTCACCAACAAATTATCCTGTTTTTATCCGTCTGCTAAAGATACGAGAAGTAGAAAGAAATAGCAGATGGGTCCCCCAGTTTAGACATGAAAACTGAAAAACTGTGTAAAGTTTGCAAGATATCACATTCTTTCATGTTTTCATACAGTGAAAGGAACTAATTGGGGCAGCCACACATTTGATTTTTCCCCAAAAGAAGCAAAGTTAACACAAAGAGAGTTGCAAAATAGATCAGAATCAATAACAAATGCCAACTAGTCAAAGCCTGCTCTAGCATGTCAGTCATGGGGCCACTGAGATAAATCAATTTCATGGGACTGTGGAGATATACTATAAAAAGCTTAAAACAGTTCTATGATTTATAAATGTCTTTTTCAGTAAATTTTAAGTGTAAAATAACATTGTCACTTCTGAGGCTTATCTAACAAATGGCTCATATTCTATTACTTGCTTATATTAGTCATAGTTCTCTAGAGAAATAAAACCAATAGGATGAATAGATGGATGATAGATAGGTGGGTGGATGGATAGATAAAAAGAAAGGAGATTTATTAAGGGAATTGACTCGTGTGATTATGGAAGTCAAGAAGTCCCACAACTGGTGATCTGCATGTTAATGATTCTGGAATGTAAGTAGTGGGGCTCAGTCCAAGTTTGAAGACCTTAGAATCAGGGAAGCTTGTGGTAAAATTCTTTGACCAAAGACAATGGCCTGAGAACCCTGGGGGCCACCATTTAAGTCATGTAGTCACAAGGCCAAAGAGCTTGGAGTTCTGATTTCCTTACCAAAAGAAGAGTGCCCGAGCTCCATGAGAAAGAAAAAAATCTTTTTCTCTTATTTTTTATTCTGTCTGAGTCCCAGCCATTGGATGGTGTCCACCCACATTGATAGTGGATCTGCCCCACTTAGTCCACTGTCTCATAGGGTGATCTCCTCTGGAAATACCCTCACAGACATAATGCTTTACCAGATCTCCAGGTATTCCTTGATCCATTCAAGCTGTTACTAAAATTGAATATCACATTGCTCTACTATGTAGGTTGGGCAAACAATCTCCATAAGTGGGATTCCATGTGTATACATATGAGAGAGACTGTGTGTATTTATGTGTGTAAGTATATATGGCATTAATAGATGTCTTACGTGAGTATTTGTATGAAATCCTATATAGTATATATACATATAATTTATACTTATATTTATATTTATATTTATATTTATACTTATATTTATATTTATATTTATATTTATACTTATATACATATAATTTATACTTATATTTATATTTATAGTATATATACACTACTAATAGATGATAGAGATAAGATATAATCAAATGAGATCAGACTCCAAACTGTATTTTTTTACCTCCATATTGTAATTTTTAGTTAATTTTTTCTTCCTCAAAAAATACTTTGGCATTCAAATATTATCAGTAAACTTAATATATATTTTTCTGCCTTGCCTGACAAATTTATTATAAAATAAGGTATGGAGTAAAAGTAAGATTAATAAGACATACTATCTAGTTGTCACCTTATTGGATTCTTTCACAGTCTTCACTAGAAGACTGAAGACATATCCAAGTCACACATGAAGTAAGGAATATGTCAGATTTTAATGTCCAAAACATCTTCCCTTGAGTATCTGTTACCAATGAAATAAGACAAGACATTCTGTAACATGAAATATAAACATAGCATATTTTTTAAAAGGAAAATTATGTCTAACCCCAATCAGAATGGCAATCATCAAGAAGTCAAATAACAATAAATGTTGGCAAGGAAGTATGGAAATAGGAACCCTTCTACACTGTTGGTGGGAGTGCAAATTAGTGCAGCCTCTATGGAGATCAATGTGGAGATCCCTTAGAAAACTGGGAATGGATCCACCATATGATCTGGCTATACCACTCCAGGGTATCTTTCCAAAGGGGTCAAAACCAGAGAATTACAGTAATATATGCATACCCATATTAATAGTAGCACAATTCACAATAGCCAAATTATGGAACCAACCTAGGTGTCCATCAACAGATTAATGGATTACAAAACTCTGGGAAATACACACAATGGAATTCTACTCAGCAATAAAGAAGAACAAAATTATGTCATTTGCAAGAAAATGGAAGGACCTGGAGAACATTATATTACGTGACATCAGCCAATCACAGAAAGTGAAGGGTCATATGTTTTCCCTCATATGTGAAAGCTAGGGAATAAATGGGATACCAGAGGGACTCCAGATAATGGAGGAGAAGCCTCAGTGGAACTAGGGAAGACTGAGATTCATAAGTGGAATTACTAACATCTACTATGTGTACATATGTGAATATACTAGTGTCAATCCCAGGAAGGAGAGAAATGGGGGGGGACCAAATGCTGAGTGATTGTATGTCACTGTCAATATGATTTACATTATGGTGTGAGACTATAATGCACCAATAAAAGCACATTAAAAAAAGAAAAATTATTAAAAAGATATCAAAGACTGTGGGTGTAGGTAAGAAAGAGAGTATTTTGCACTTATGAAGCTCTGGGTTTGATCCCCAGCATTGACCAAAATGCAAAACAATACATACATACATACATACATACAAAGAAGGGAACTCAGAATTTCTTAGAAAATGGTTAAGTACTCATTTTTTATATGACAGCCATTGTGACCCATGCAGAAGTAAAACTACAGAGTATTTTGAACATAGGGATTGTTTACATTTATCATGTTGTACAACAAGATTCTCTTTACTAAGATATTCTCTGACACCATTTGTTTACATCAGGGCTCAACTAACTTTTGGTGTGAATGGTCAGATAGTAAAAGGCAATATGTGTTAAACTAAAACGTTCTCCTGTTTTAAAAGGAATATTTCTTCATAATAACAACTGAAATTTGCATAATACATACTGCCTGTCATATGCACTCAAGTAGATCTTATAACAACTTCATGAAGCACACATATTTTCTAGGAAAGGAGCTAAGTAAACTTTTCGGGGATGCACATCTTATCAGCAATGTGTCTTCTAAGTTCTGAGCCCAGTCAGTCTGTTACTGTTCCCTTATCTTAAATACCCTCTCTACCTCTCCATCTAGATCCACTGATCCATCTCTTACCTTTACAGGAGTGGTTGGTTAAAACTTAATCTCAGCATCACAGATACTGTTGAGGTTTAATAATTAAATATCTCTTTTCTAAGTGTTTCATTTCACCAAAAATAAATTTTTATCAATATTTAAATGTGGCTTTACTTGTGGGAAGATGGCCAATAATAAATAAAATATTAAATGCCTACCATTTTACATAAAACCATATTTGATATTATTTAAAATGACCCCCTCTTAATTGACATTATAAAATTATACAAATTCAAAATGTGTAATTTTAAATTATTGACCTTAAATTATTAAATTCAATTTTATAAGATTTAGGTGTTTTTCAGATTTTACAGGGCCAAAATTGAGAGTGTAACAGAAATTTAGCACTGTTCTGTGCATAGACCTAGTTCCCAATCAAATAATCAAATAATTTTACCTATTTAGCAAATCAATCTTTTTTTTTGTGGTACTGGGGATTGACCCCAGGAGTGTTCTACCTCTGAGCTACACACTCAGCCCTATTTTTTTTTTTTTTTGAAACAGGGCCTCACTGAGTTGCTGAGGTCCTTACTAAATTGATGAGGCTGGCCTGATTCTCCTTTCTCAGCTTCCCAAGTACTAGTATTACAAATGTGTGCCACCAGTCCAGCTAATCATTTAATCTGTGCAAATAATTTTTTCATCTTTAATTGAAGGTTGACTTGTGTCAATTAATATTTAAAATAAGGCATGTTAATATTGTTTCTTAAACTTAGCAATAACAATAAAATATTAGATATAAAAATATTATGTATGAAAAAAGATGTTCAAAATGTTCTAAATTTAGTATGCATGTTAATATTATAAACTACCTATTGACATATGTCATAACAATTCCTTTGCTAGACCTGAAAACATTCAGTTTATTTAAAGCATTTAGTAAACTAAATCCATATATGTAAGTTACATTTTGAGAAAATGACCTATATTTTAAATAAATATTTAAATAATATTTTAAATAATATACAGTAATACATAATTATAGCAAATAAAATTAAAATATATTAAACATAATTAAAGTCTTTTCAAATAATAAAGAATATTTTTAAATATGTTCTTTGAGGAAAGAAGAGCATTTTATTTAAACTCTCATCACAACATAGCAGCTGCTAAAAAAAATGAGGTTGAAGTTCCACTTATTATCAACAAATTTTGTGATATATAGTTAAAAAAACATTTTGTTTTCTCACATTGCTTGGTATGTTTTAAATAGATGTTAATTATACTGTTATGTTAAAATGCTCAACATATTATGCTGGCAAGGCTTGGGAAAAAAAATCCAATAAACTCACTTCAGTCCAAATCACCATCAAGGGAACAGAAACAAGTGTGTGTCAGTATGTTGAGTACTGGAGCCCAGGGGGACATAACACTTGCTATGTGTGGGGAAAAAACAGCAGGATTTTTCAGTAAAAGGGAGACAGAGGGAAAACTTGTGATCACAAAACAGAAAAGCATATTGCTGATAAGACATAAGTGTTAGAGGTTTTCTACAACCTCAAGCTGTGCTTCTCCCCACAAAAATCTCATACTAATTTACACAAGGCAATTTTAGTTGCACAGCTAGAAAGAACTGAGAAAAATGAAATTAGTTGTTCTTTTACTAGAGTTGATTCATTGCAAACTTCTGAAATGCTTTTCTCTTTTGAACTCAGTGGAAATAGCTGACTCTGGAATTGCCTTGTAAAATTATTTATTAATGAAAACAGAATAGTCCATTTTAAACACATGTGAATGTATTCTTACTCTTTTTCATAATAAGTAATTTTTGTGGAATCCATATACCTGGAAGAAAGGACGATTAAACCTGATATCCAACTGTTTTTAGAGCCTACAGCCTTTCTCTAATGAAAGGTATACCATCAAGGACAGATAGACAGTTCTCCATTGTCCTTTCTGGAAACGGAGTTTAAACATGAGCAAATACATCCCTTCCAAATTATCTCTTGGCTTGGCCTCATTTTTGTACTGTGTCATGACCCAAAATATATAGATTTGTCATAGTGACTTCTAAAGAGAAAGGTATGGCTTTCCTTATCAAAATCTATGATGATTATAATATCATGAAATTACACTAAAAGGACAAAAAATTAAGTCTAACTAATTGGGTTGAAATAAATCTCATAAGCTCCAATTCATAGTGCCCTATGTATTTATTATTTTCCAGAGGTGATTCAAAATGGGCAACCATAGCCTGATATGGGTTTCCTGGTGACTTATAATTAATTCTAGTTAGGCTCATAATTTTACAGGGCTGGAAAATACTGAGAGAACTTCAGTTTTGAGAGGAAGTAGAGAAAAATTGATTTTCCAGGAGTAAGTTCACACAAATTTTTTAGTAGATTCTGACTCACTAGTTTTACCCAGACAAAGTTGTATTCATTATATTTCTGTCTCTATATATCATATCATATCAATCTCACTTGGTTATTTAAAACTCTTATACTTCCTCTAATTGTAATTATATTATGGATGAAGAAAAAATCATGCTAATACCTCAGAGATAGGAAGTGGTTATTCTAGTACTCAAACACTGTTATTATTGTATTTAAAACCCATTTATTAAAATGGAACTTGCACATATATAGCCCCTCAAAATCAGCTGCTAGCTGATTTTGCTTTTTAATTTATTCATAATCCAATTATTATTATATGCTTTCATTAAACTCTGCTCCACAGGATAACAATACTGTCCACAAATGAAGTCTACAGCTAAATAGTTAATGCTCAAAATTGCAGACATTTTAAATCTCTCATTTTCTCCTTATTTTTCTTTTGTCTCCAACATTGATGTCTTTAAAGGGCTCTGGTGAACCTGATTTACTTGTTCATCCCTGGAGAGATCACTCATTAGCCACCTGCAGAAAATTTCAAGTATTCTGTAAGTGCATTTTTCTATAAAGTGTTCTAGGAACTACACAAAACTTAAAAATCATTTAAACAATCTTTAAAAGGGGTCAAGAAAAATGACTTCTCTGTTTCTTTGAACATGTGCTAATAATTCAATAATAATTTGGAAATATTTGTTCAAGACAAGAATTCTCTGTTCCTATTCCTAGAACTGCATTCATTGGTAACTCAATGTATTTTGAAACGAGAAAGGAAGGGAGGGAGGGTGAAAGGAAGGAATAAAGGAGGGGGGAAATTTCCAAAAATGAACAAATGATTTGGACATTATTAGAAGAAAATTAGTACAATATTTTATTCAGCTCAGTAGGAAATGTAATCATAGCATTATATGTAGAACATACAAATACATGTATAGCTTAATCTCTTAAGGAACAAAATTTGTATTTTTAAATTTAGGAGGTATATATGCAGTCAAATAATTTGTAAAATATTTCCATTTATTTGTTAATATTCCTATGGTTTCCTACACAGTTCTCTCAATATCTCCAAGTCTCCTCATAGACTCCTCTTCCTTTGCTAAATCTTTTGATACTTTTTCTATCTTTATATATATTTTGGTTTAAATGCATTTGTTACCACTTAGTAATTTTGCTAGTTTGGCTTTAGACCTTACCAGCTCGCAATATGTCTGAAAGTCCCTCTTGCTTAATAGTCAAATTCCTAGATATTTGTTAATTTTAAGCAGATTGCACAGCGTTTTGAGAAGTCCACAGATAAAATAACCTCTTACAACACAACATTGTGCCTAAGGTTAACAATATGTTATTGTGTGCCTAAAATTTTGTTAAGAAGGTAGATCTCTAGTAAAGTGTTCTTACCACAATAAAAAACAAAAAGAAAGAAATAGCCACTTGCTGATTGGGAGGTCTTAGGGACAGTGAGGAGGGAGAAATTGTAGTACATGCCCCGATTGGTTTTAAATTTATGACTTTAACCTTGGTACCTGGAAAGTTGAAAGACAATCTTACATAAAGAGAGCACAGAAGTACAACTGGGAAAAAGTGTCTTTTGTACTCTGTGAGAACAAATGCTTTTTATTTCTATTTTATGAACCATTCTATTCTAAGAGACCATGAAAAAAATGGGTAAAGATTAATTACTCATTATATATTTTTGACTCAGTTTATTTAATACTGATTCATTTAAAGTAAAGTATATATATATATATATATATCCACTTTTATATGAGAAAAATGATAATCACTGGTAAGAAGGGTCTTCATTGAAGAGTATTTCTTGAATACTATGATGTCTAAAGTTCTATGCTTTTATACTTCAATAATAATCCACTGGGGAAGAAAGATGTTATCAATAATCACACTCAGCTTGCCATGAAGTCAAGCACCATGAAGTCAAGATGCTCTCTGTTAGTGCTATCTGACTAAGAAAAGTGAGGCTTGGAATTCTTGAGGAAATGATAATTTAGTTTGTGCGTGATTGGTATTTGGGAGTTATAACATCAAGACTTAGAAGGGAGACCACTCCAATTAAGAGTAAAAACTTGAGGTGTGCCATGACTTTGTACTTCAAAAAACTCAACACTCATGCTGAGGTGTGGAGGTGGTACTGAAACCTGATAGGAGAAAGAGCAGGGAAAGTCTTGAAGGGAGGACAAAGTAGGACAGCTAATCATTTTCAAGTCAGGATTTGAACCAGTTATTCTATCATTCTAACATCTTTGCTTATTGATATGGTAGGTCAATCTGTGTCTCCTCCCCACTATGCTATTAACTCTTTGAGCTTATAGACTGTACTTTGGTCATCTGTGTGTCTCCAAGTCCTAAAAGAGTATCCTGAACATATTAGACACAATAAATATCTACCAAATAAAAATATGCAGTATGAGTTTTAAAGGTGACCATTAAAATATCTGTACCTGGCCTTTAATAGGGAGAGGTGAAAATTCTAAGCCCACTGTGGCAATTGAGAAAAATTTGAAAAACAGGGCTAAAACTTGATTCTTATGTCTATGTTTCGGCATTTAAGTTCACTCCACTTTGCTGCCCTTTTCGTTTATGTTTAGTGGTGTTTCATATGCATGGATTGAATAATTAACTCAAGTAAATGAATGATGGTGAAAAGATTTGTGTCATCTTTATTTTAATAGCTTTACGTTATAATCCTTGACCACTACTAGGATTAGTTTCAATTTACACGATTAAAAAAGAAGAATATATTTTTAAAAAGTATACGCTTTTAAAAAATTAATGCTTTTCTTATCAGGCATATTAAGTTCTAAACTTCAGTTAGCAGTATTAAATTATCCCCATATTTATATGATTCATAAAATAAAGAATTACCATTGCCTTTAGCTTTCCACATTCCAGTAAAGAGCATCAATATTTCCTTTCCTTCTTCCTCAATCATCGAGTGGCATAATGCTGAAAAATCACAGGAAGATGATTGAGTCTTGGACAGTAGATAGAGAACGAACAATAGACATCTGACATAAATGTGTTTGAACTGTGCCATCACTCATGTAGCAAAAATAGAACCTGAATGTAACTTCCAACTATGTAATAACTAGTCTTCTCAGTGTTCAGACTAACAGCTATCACATTTTAGGCAACCCCCAAATATTTAATGAATGGACAGACTTTTGTTTAAACACATAATGATTTCTTTTAGAAGCCTCATCAAGAAAATTTACTTTTGTCATACATTTTTAGATGAAGACAGGAGTCAGTATATTTCCAAATATATCATAAAAGTGTTATCGTTTAGGAATATCTATATAGTGTATAAATGAAATGACTACTCACCTCATATATTTACTTCAACTTCTATCAGTCTTCAAATTAAAATGACACTTCCTTTATTTGGTCTAGTTTTCTTTGTGCCAAACCCCTACTGATAAATTTAAGAATAAAAATACAACATCAATGTAAGATGATATTTTATTTACATCTCAGAAATGATCCTAGTGGTTAGCCACAAAATAAAGACCTGCATTTTATAATTAATTAATCTTTCATTCAAGACCATCATTTATAAAATCTGTATTTATTTATTTATTTATTTATTTTTATTTTTATTTTTTTTTTTTGCTGTACCAGGGATTGAACCCAGGGGCATTCTACCTCCAGGCTACAACCCCAGCCCTATTTTTTATTCTTTACTTTGAAACAGCGTCTCACTAAGTTGCGGAGGGCCTCACTAAGTAGCTGAGGCTGGCCGCGAACCCAGATCCTCCTGTCTCAGCCTCCCCAAGTACTGGGATTACAAACTTGCGTCACCACGCCTGGCTTAAGATCTGGATTTATTGATATTGATTTTTGCTAGGTCTTTTGCCGAGGACATTCCATGTACTGAGGCATTATCACAACTTTGTATATATGTATTTATATTTAAATTTATGCTAATTTTGTCTTTGCTAGCTAAGCAAATAGTGTATATGATAGTTGAAAAACAGAATACAATTAAATAAGAGAATTCCTTACTGTTTAAGAATTTACATTTATCATTTCAAAATTAGTCCTCCCTCTTGGCTTTGATTACAAATAGATTACCAAGGCTCATACATAGTACCTTTTTAGTCACATTTGAAATAGATACTTATTAATTGAAACTTTGATTACATGGATAATCCTGACTAAATAGGAAGCCATTATCAAGGCCCATATCATGTTTATGGAGTCAGCAAAATACTATATGATTTAAGAATAGCTCAAAATGATATTGAGTAACATCATCCTAAATTAGTATAGTTTACATAAATGACATATATAATAAAAGGCAATTTTGAACATTAATTTTGTCATAACCCTGAATTATGGCTATAGTGAGTATATTGCAACACTTTGAAATTATCTTTATTTTGATTATAATTTGTTAAAGATGATATAGATAATATAAATTAGACGTCATAGTTGATTCAAAATAGCCACAGATTCTTTTTTTTTTAACCCATGGGGCATTCTACCTCTGAGCTATACCCCAGTCCTATTTTATTTTTTATTTTGCAACAGGGTTTTGCTACATTGCTGAGGCTGGCCTCAAACCTGCAATCCTCCTGTCTCAGCCTCCTAAGTACTGGAATTACAGGCGTGCGCCACCATGTTGGGCTACAAATTCTTTACTGACTCTTCCACCAATTGGTAAAATCTATCTCCCCACCTTTGGATCTAAGCAGTGCTGAGACTAACTGCTCTCAATAAAATGTACTTAAAAAAACTTTAGGTGATTTCTGAGCCTCAGTCTGAGGAGATGGAGACCATTCCTCTTTAATCCTTGTTCTTTGTGAACTCTGAGTGAATTTTGCTTTGATGAAACACGGAATGAAGGACCTTATGGAGAATGGAGTACAGTTATCCTTCCCGAAGCTCCAGACATATGAGTGAGTCCATCCTGGACATCTGGCTGCAGCAAGAAGTCATAGGAATTGCCAGAGGCAAGATCACCTGAGGATCCTGTAGCCACTCCACATAGTGATGGGGTATTGGGGAACAGCTAATTATTATCATTTACAGCCCTAACTTTGAGGGTTGTTTATAAAACAAACATATATACACATATATACTTTTTTGTTTTTTTGGAGTGCTGGGGAGAGCATCCAGGGCTAGCACTGAGCTATACTTCTAGCTCTATGTGTATGCTTTATTTATTTATTTATTGCAGTACTGGGGATTGAGCCCAGGGGCATTCTACCTCTGGGCTACACCCCCAGCCCTATTTTTTATTCTTTCTTTCTTTATTTTTTTTAATATGATCTAGCTTCACATTTACAGAACATTGTGGGTTCTTTTTTTTTCTTTTTGCGGTACCAGGGATTGAACCCAGGGGCGTTCTACCTCCACGCTACACCCCCGGCCCTATTTTTTATACTTTATTTTGAAACCGGATCTCACGAAGGTGCGGAGGGCCTCACTAAGTAGAGAGAGAGAGAGAGAGAGACAGGGAAAAAGAGAGAGAGAGAGAGAGAGAGCTGAGGCTGGCCGCGAACCTGGATCCTCTGGTCTCTGCCTCCCAAAGTACTGGTATTACAAGCGTGCGCCACCACGCCCGGCACATTGTGGGTTCTTAAGAAAAAATTCACAGCATACTGACAGAGATAATTTATACTTGCAAATTTTCTAAAAAATGCAATGACTTTGGAAAATTAGGTGCTTGTCACTCATACATTTGTGTAAAATTGTTCAAGTACACGTGAGTTGAGCTGTGTTGGGATAGTGGATGGGTGGGCTGTGATTGAGGGAGGAAGGAAGCAAGTAGTTTGGGGAACTTGGCGCACTTCAGGGGCTCAGATGGACCCACAGAGGTGCTGTGGTGGAGAATGCACGGTGCCACAAGGGAAGGGAGGCTTTGTGGGAGGGCGCCCCAGCTGCTAGGAGAGCAAGGCCTAAGTGAGGGAAGGGGACCAGTGAGGACAAACTTCCTGGCTTAGATCTCCCTAGGGCACTGTTCACTGGCTCAGGAAAGGGAAAAGGTGAACTTGGTCCTCTCATTCCTGCAGGGACTGCTCTGGTCCCCACCATTCAGACCTCAGGGTAGCGAGAGCAAGAGAGAGCAACTCTAGTTTGCAGTGTATTTGCTGTTTTGGTCTAGCTTGGGAATTTGATCACCATTTATAACATTGATCTATTTTTAAGAAAAAAAAAAGAAATATTATTAATTCAAGTGGGGGAAGTAGGCACAAAATGGACCTTTGAAACAGGGTCTCACTAAGTTGCGGAGGCCTCACTAAGTAGCTGAGGCTGTCTGTGAACCCTGATCCTCCAGTCTCAGCCTCCCAAGTACTGGGATTACAAGCGTGCACCACCATGACCAGCTTTATGCATATCATTTAAATTAATAATTTTGGGAAGAAACATAAAGCTTGATACATCTCAATTATGCAGATCCATATAAATTTGTTTAAGTGAGAAAAATATACTATAATATGATAATTTGTCCTACTAATGTCACACAAATATATATTTCGTATTTTAGTAAGTAATCAAATAAAAAAATCAAAAAGAAAATATAGAGGGGGGGAAAGGAATGCCTGATAAGCAGGATGTCAAAGTAAAATGTTCCTATTATTACTCAGATGTTTTACCTAGAAAATTCAATGTTTAACATATCTTTAAGAATGTAGTACAACAATAATAAGGGGAAAAAATAGTATAGTTTCTTAACCTGAATGCAACTAGATTACAAGAAAGCTTCAAAATAAAAGTAGATGATAAATAATCAGTAATATAACAGTGTCTAATGAAATGTTTAATTGCTTTAAAGTTTATCTACTTATTTATGTTTTATTTAAAAGTTTTATTTAAAGTTTTCCTCATCCAGATGTGGTGGTGCATGCCTGTAATTCCAGTACTTGCAAGACTGAGACAGGAGTATTACAGGTTTGAAACCAGCTGCAGCAATTTAGCAAGATCCTCAGCAACTTAGTGAGACCCTGTTTCATAATAAAATGGGGGTGTCTGGGGGTGTACAACCAAAGTAGAATGCCCCTGGGTTCAATACCCCACACCAAAAAGAATTTTTTCCTCAATATATTTTGCTTAGCTGAGTTTTCACTTTTTATTTTTTTTAATCAAACCACTCTGTGAGCATAAAAATGTCTGTGACCACAAAAAAGCAATACTCATAAATTTATGTATGTTGAAACTGGCAGGTTACCTAGTAGCTTTATAGATTTTCATGTGCTTTGAGATATTTATTTCCATAAGCTTTTAGTAACTAACCTAATTTTTTTCTATTAATATTAAATATTTTCCCTATTGAGTTCCTCTACAAACCAGAAAACAAAATAGATTTATAACTCCAGCAAAGAGATGACCTTTTGACAGACTATGTTTATATTTTTTGAAATTTGCATTTAATTACATATGTTGGAACATACATTGAAATAAGAAGCACTTCCTCTGCCTTTCTCTCTGACTTGCTAGAGTGAGAACTGCAGACTGGAAGACTTCCTGCGCTAGTACAGGAGGGGATGCAGCTTCTCAAGCTATTGCCTTGAGAGAGGCGCAGTAGAATCCAGTTCTTTGGGATGCAGCTGCAAAGGTTGGGATAGTAAATGTGTGTTCTATTTCCTTCTTTCCTCATAGAGAAACTGAGAGCCAGGATTTACTTCCTTCCCCTTTTTCCTTCACCAAAAAGAGAGTCTGGAGCATGTGCTGGACTTTTGATCATACGGTTCACTTTCAACGTGAGGAGATAGCTGCTCACATTATGCAAGTTTAAAAGTGATCTTTTTGTTCTTTATGGTCTATGAGATTCAGAGTTACAAATTTCCATCAATTCCCCAAACTAGGTGATTAAGAGGCTAGCCCCTTTGAAGGGAGAATGTAAAATTGAGGGCTTTCTCTACATGCAAACACTACTTCGAGGGAGAGTTTGCAGATCTAGACTTATTGCTGGAGCCAGGGAAGAAGGTGTGGGAGTAAGCATTCTTTGTTGGTAATTTAATTATATGTTTGACATTTGAAATTATGAGTAGATTGAAAAGATACTTCATAATAACAGAACTAATCTTTAATAACTATTAGAAAAACTTGTTATATAAGCTCTTTGGTAAATACAAATAAACTATCTCAAAATTTATATTTTATCCTCT
Organism: Glis glis; assembly: GCA_004027185.1. Taxonomy (NCBI): domain Eukaryota; kingdom Metazoa; phylum Chordata; class Mammalia; order Rodentia; family Gliridae; genus Glis; species Glis glis. Next base: position 11,221 of record PVJS01019285.1, on the reverse strand, counting down.
CTGGGTAACAAGATGGTGTTTGGAATTGGGAGGTATAAGAATGTACCTTTTTCACTAAAAATTTAAATATGTTCAATTTTTAATTCTGTGCATTTACTGCTGTTTAAATTTTAAAACATAGTCATTTAAATTTAAATAATATAGTCATTAATAAAAACTCAAAAGAGGTAAGTCAAGAAACAGTGCATACACAACAGATGAGATAGTCATAAAATTGGAAGATATAACTAAAAATACACCAAAATAAATTGTAATAGGAAAATCAATATTATGAAATATAAAGAAATAGAAGAGAAATTGACAATTACAGTGGCATTTAACAGACATTTTTGATGGTGAAAATTGGCAAAGTGTGGAAATGCAAGGTAAGAAGCTATTGTCTGGAAATCTTGCCACAAGCATTCCTTAAAACTTCCTCCTGCTGGAAGAAGCAGCCCAAAACTTTGTACTAGGAGAGACTTGACTCCTGAAAAGTTCACCTGAGGCAGGTATCTTCCAAGACCATAGTTGTTCTTTGAAAAAACATCCTCCGCTATGACTCAATCTAATGAGCAAATTCAGGAATCTATAGAGACCAAGTTTCTGTTTACAGAGAAAAGTCCTTGGTGCCAGTAAAAATCGAAGAAAAACATGTGAGAATAGCTTTTGTGATGTTAAGATTACTGGACTGGACAAAGGACTGCAGAGGGAGAGCTTCTTGACAAGGGGATAGATCGGTGATTCAGGATTCAGCATTCCAGGAAAAGTGTCTGAAGATGATAGCAATTTTATGTTAAATTGGCTTTTTAATGCTTGACAATGAGGATAACATTCATCAAAAGGAGAAGACTTTGGAACTTTCTAGAAATATTACCGAGAGAAAGATCAAGTGCTCAGGGAAGTCCTCATAGTAGAAAGCAATTATTTTTCACTGAGACCCCACCACTTGGCTCTATTCTTCAAAACAGAGTATGTTACCCTCATTAAGGTAAAGCTCCATAGACCCTATCCTTTGTGGTCCAAGAATTACAACAGGAAGTACTGAAATCAAACTAGGATTTCAAATGACAAAGAGGATAATGTTTTTCAGAATGGCAGACCAGGTGACAGTCCTCAACTGTGAGAAGCTAAAAAGATGTAATTATTGAAAGTGCAGAAAAATTGAAGTGGCAATAAGGGTGATTTGACCCAAAGGGATGTTTGATAATGACCAGTATTTAACAGAATTCATGGGAAAAAGATAAATAACCTTCAGAATATTGCTTAAGACATGTTTGAGAGCCAACTGTCAGAAGACTGATTTTAGCTTACACAGTGAAAAATCACTGTTTTTTTACACTGCTGCCTTCTATGTATTCACATGGACACCAAACCCACACAGAGCACAGGTTCTTTCTCACCCAACCTGGTCTAATTTTTTGCCACTCTGGAATTTCGTAACCTGTCAGTAGGAAATAAAAACCTGGCCTTCAAAATGACTGAGTTCCTCAAAAGACCTACTAGATGACAGATTGATGTCATCAATACTGTTTTACCCTTGAGCAGATTTGTTAGTCAGCTTTCTGTTACTATATTAAATACCTGAGATAATCAAGTCATAAGGAGAAGAGGTTTGTTCTGGCTCACACGTTTAGAAGGTTCCAGTCCATGATGGATTGTCCATGCCGTGTCAGGCCTGTGGCAGGGCAGCACATCATAGTGGAAGCATGTGGTGTGGCAGTTCTACTCATTTCATGTTTGGTAAGTGAAAAAGAGAAAAGGGAAGATGAGGGGTCCCACAGTCCCCATCAAGGGCAAAGCGCCATGACCTAAAGACCTCCTACTATGCCCTGCCTCTTAACCCTCTTAAAGTTTCCACCAACTTCCAACAGCTCCAAGCTGGGGAGCAAGCCATTAATACCTGAGCCCTCAGGGAACATTTCAGATCTAAACTATAGCAGGGGGCAAATATAAATCACTGTCAAACTTTCTAGTTTTGGGCTAATATTGTGTTAAAATGTTAATTCTTTGAAATCTTAATTTTAACTTTCTAAATTATTAATAATAAGCATCTTGTCATTATAATTGCCATTTTGATTCCCTCTTTCCTGAGATTTGTTTAGAACTTTTATTTTACATTTTGCTACTGTGATTTGGTGACTCATTTACTTGTATAATTATTTATACATTTTGATACAAGCAGTCATTTTTCAGTTACATGCATTGCAAGTATCTTTTTCAGTTAGTGGTTTTTCCTTTATTTTCTTTACAGTGTACACTGATAAGCAATTGGTTAATGTCAACATAGCAAATGTATGTCAATATTGTTTGGGGGTAGTGCGCTCAAGCTTTTAAAAAGAAATCATTCCCATCTTTTAGTTTAGAAGTATTGTTTCCAGAACTGTTTTATAACACTCTGCAAACTTTGTTTTCCACAATGGCATTGATTTTCGTTTGTGTATATTGTGGTAGAGCTGTGATATATTTCACTTCAAGGAGCCTAATATAATTTATTAAAGAATCCAATGTTCCTGACCCATTTTTCTTCTTTATTCAGATGCTGAAAATTCATATTTTCATGAGACACTTCCTGACATCTCTGAAATTGTCTATTGGTTAATATCAATAGTCCTTCTTCAAATATACTATAGTAATTATTATAGCTTTATGATCTTTATTGCTATACTAATTGTTATAGCTTTATTATAAATCTTGCTCTCAGATAAATAACTCATTATAATACCAATATTTTTCTATTTATATATAGCAATATTTTTCTTTTTTAATATACTTTTACTGGTTGGTACATTGTAGTCTCACATCATAATGTGGTTCAGAGTTATAGGGACATACACGCACTTGGTAAGTAGCAGTATTTATCTTCAGGTAAGACTTGGAAAATTTTGACCATTTATGTTTCTACATATATTTAGAATCAATTTGTCACCTGTTATAAAACATTGAGAAATTCTATTAGCATAACCAGAATTATTGGACAAAGGAATGCACAATAAGACTCTTGGGTAGGGAGAACTTCTTGATAGGAGAAATTCATCCTTTTAAATTCTTCATCCTTTTAAATTATAATTTTCCATTTTGTGATTATATTTTCAAAATAGTTTTGATTGGCATTTACTTTATGAATTCACTTTTTACCCATCCACCATGACAAATTCTTTCTAAACTTTAATGATTTTTTAAGCACATTGCTTTGACTTTTACGTTGTAGACAGTCATACCATTTCTGAAGACTGTCAGATTTAACCCTTAATTTTCAACTTTTTACTTTTTTTAAACCTTTTCATGTTTTACTTGATAAGACTACCAATGAAAATTGAATAGATTCATTGCTACTAGACCTTCTAAGATTTGGGAATATGAAGAAATTTTCATTTGACATATTTAAAAATTATAAACTTTAAAGTATTTTAATATATTCTTTATCAGGTTAAAGAATATTAATTTTATTTCTAGTTTGGTTAGGACATTTAAAAGTAGTGAATTGATCTTAAATTTGATAAATTGTTTTTTGTATCTATAAATATGTTCATATATATGATGCCTTTGAATAGTTAGTATGGTCAATTATATTTTATGTTTGCTGGTGTTAAACTTGACACAATTCAAACAGTACACAGCCTGACAGTTATGCTTCTACTTTTAATTTTCAACTTCTATTACTTTTATTTACATTCACAAATGATTCATTCATTTTTCTCACCACCAAATCATCTCATTCTGTTGGAATCAGGTTATTAAAATGTGTTTGCTGTGTTTAAGGAAATAAGTGAATAAGAACAATTAAAAAAGAAAGCCTAAAAGAAGCTTCTTGTAGAAGATGAAAAATTTAGAATCTGAAGTTAAAAACCCATTGAACATATTTTACATTGAACCATGAAAAGATAGTATTGGAAGACAGACTAGAAATTATCTAGAATGAAGCATTGAGGGATCAAACAGAAACATAAACAGAAAATGAAAATATATAAGATAAAGTAATAATATCAAAAAACATTGAAAGCATTTAAAACATAGGTAATCTCAGGAAAGAGATTTGGTCAAAAAAAAAAAAAAAACAAGGGAAAGAGAATTGGATCAAAGCCAGTATCTAAAAAGTTAAAGATATAATTTTTATAATTAGGAATTCTTAGGTTCAGGAATCCAATAAATTCAAATAGTAAAAATGAAAAGAAATTTACACCAAAGAAATAATTTCAATACAAAAGAGAGAACAAGATAAACCCATAAACAATCAGTGATGAGTGGTTTGGGGAAGGGGGAAGGTTATATTTAAATGGAAGGTAGTGAGTCTGGTAATCCAGAAGGAAATGGGATATTATGCTACCTTTAATTATGTAATATATTATGCAATATATGTAATAAAAATAATATATGTTATATACAACATATGTTAGCCTAAACATTTTATGTAAAATATTGTGTAATTATGTAATACATATGTGCTATATATAACATACATATATAAAACATGTGTTAGCCTAAAAATTTATTGGAATTACAAAGTAATCCTAAAAAAGAAGTCCTGAGATAAGTGACAGAACACACACAACAGAATATATTCAAAAGAATCGAAAGGGACACAGACTAAATTAAGTAAATATGTCTATTGTGAGATTTAAAAATTAAATTCCATACAAGATCATGTATAGACAATACTAACATTCTTCCAGATGATGTAAATTCCATTTCCAAAAGTTAATAAAAGAACTATGTTCACAAATATACTGATATTATTGATTAGTGAACACAATATTGCAAAATGTCATTTTTTTGGTAATTCAATTAGTTTTATTTCAGTCTCAGAATTCCAAGATTTTCTGAGTAGCATTTGTCAAACTAGTGCAAATTATGGAAATGCATATCTCCCCCAGTAGCCCTATGCATGTATAGACATCTCATTTATGAAAAAGATAGAACCATACAGCAGTAGTGATACATTGGTCACTTTAATAAAAGGAGATGGAAAAAATGAAATTGCACTCCTACCTTTCATTGCAAACACAAATCAAATTTAGGATAAAGCACCTAAATATGGAAGGCAAATCCATGAAGCATTTAGACAAGAAAGTGATAGATATGAGTTTGCTTCCTAAATATTTATGAAATTATCCATAAACTTCTATATTCACTTCTCTATATATGTAATATGCTATAATAAAACATTTTAACAATATGATTTTGCAGTAAAATTTCACTTTGCTAAGAAAAATGGATAAGTATATATTAAAATAACTGTATAAGTAAAATGATATCTAGCCATGCTTTTTTTTAACCTCGTTCATCACAAATGTATTTTGTAAATCCACTTTCAGATATTTGAATATATCCCTCCCTATAGAAGATAGAAATGAGTAGATATTTGAAGTTTGACATATTTTAATGAATAAATCTTCAAGAAAAATTGTTGTCCTTCTTTATGTGAGAAATGTAATAATTAAATACCCTTAGTCTGAAGAGTCACTAGATTCTCTAAAGAGTCTCTAAATCATGGTTTAGATTAAATGTGTAAAATACTTATTTCACAGCGATTTCACACCACTGTTAAAATTGGACAATGCAAATATTACAATGTGTAGAAACAAAAGAAAAGTTCATGTTCATCATTTTTTTTTTTTTTGCAGTACCAGGGATTGAACCCAGGGGCATTCTACCTCCAAGCTACACCCCCAGCCCTATTTTTTAATCTTGATTTTGAAACAGGGTTTCACTAAGTTGCGGAGGGCCTCGCTAAGTAGCTGCGGCTGGCCTCGAACCTGCAATCCTCCTGTCTCAGCTTCCCAAGTACTGGGATTATAAGTGTGCACCACACCTGGCTCATGTTCATCATTTTAATATTAGATCAAAAATGAGTAGTTGCTGGTGTAAGAATTCACTCCACACATGAGAAATGGTACCCACTGTAATTTCTGTAGTGCACTACATCCAGCTGTCTTGCCAGTGTGTGTCAACAAGTAGAAGGATTAATCCCTGCTTCTTCTACTGATGCCAGTGAGTTCTATCTTCTGAGTTCTGTGTGTGTGTGTGTGTGTCTGTGCATGCGCGTGCGTGTGTGTACATGTGAATGTGTGTTGCTTTATTTTCTCTCAGAATTGAGTTGAAAGATTTTTTTTTTGTGGTACTGGGAATTGAACCCAGGGGCATTCCACCTCTGAGATATACCCCCCATTCCTATTTTTTACATTTATTTTGAAACAGGGTCTCACTAAATTGCGGAGGGTCTTACTAAGTTGCAGAGGGCCTCACTAAGTAGCGGAGGCTGGCAGCAAACCCGGATCCTCCGGTCTCAGCCTCTCAAGTACTGGGATTACAAGCGTGCGCCACCACGCCCGGCGAAAGATTTTTAACAGTTGAAAAAATAGTTCCTTTTAAAATGTCACAAGAAAAAGCAATCACTAGTGTACTCTGTAGGATACATAATCCTACTGCCAAATGGTAATGTGAAGACAAATTTCTGAGTACAGAAAGTCCACATTATGAAGAAATCTTTCCTAAAGCTTTCATAGAATAACTTGATATGAGACCTATTGGGGAAAATAAGTGGGCAAGCGAGATAAAAATGATTTGCTTTATATAAAAGTACTGCTTGAATGGTAAGAGATCTATCTGGGAAAGTATTCTAAAACACTTTCTACTCTCAGCCATAAAAAACATAAAACATGCCTAAGATTCTGACCAACTTTAGACCTAAATGCAAGTCAGGAATACATCATAATGGACCTTGTAACAGTAAATCTGAAAGGTTTTGATTACAATAAGCCATCTTGAAGAAAACTATTTTTACTCTCTGAATGTGACACATAAAAAAGTGGACTTCACACGATTATGTTTTAGAAGAGTGAACTACTTAAGACCAAGAGAATAAAATGCCCATAGTGACATTTTAGTACTTCCAAAGAAAATTGCCTGCTGAAATAGACTTTGTACATTGACTCTGTCAGTATGCATTGTAATTTCACTGTGTGTTGGAAAGAAAACTTTAATACGACTTGCCTCACTCCCAGTCACTCCCAGTCAGCTTGAGGAAGAAGTACTTGGGGTATTCTCAAGTGATTATCTGTTAACTTTTTCAAAATTGCATGGTATAGTTAGCACAACGAAACAATGGAGTGTGATTTTCTCCAAACTTCATTATATGATATTGCACTGCAGGATACACTATTCCTTCCTCTCTTCATGGGACCACATCACAGCTAGTTGAGAAACCCTCCAAAATCGTGATGAGGCACCAGGGCAGGTGGCTCTGTGCCATCTCAGCAGAAGTGCTGCTTGAGACTCTTTAATAATGAATTCTAATTGGGTGGGTTATTTGTTCTGCGTATTTGGTTTCCCTGAGACTATGATGGGAGAACTGTTGAGCAATTTTAAAAAGTGGAGCTGGCTACTGCTGTTACAGTCTTTTCTGCATTTCTGAATTCAGTCTTACATGCCAGTGAAGTACCCACAGAAAAGCACTAATGTTTAATAGAGTCAGTTAAAAATCTTAATTCAAAGTAAGAACCCCTGTTTTCTATTTGATAAGCCATTATTACTATGGGGGGTGGAGGGTGGAATTATAGTCAGCAATAACTTTAATCCCAAAAACACTTAAATCAACTCTTAGTGCCAGGAATATAATTATTTTCTCATAAACTATGCACTCAAAGATTGAATTTTCAGCAGCATTTCCTTTTATTGTGGAGTGTGCATAGCCCTAGGATAGTTTTTACACTAGGAATGCTGTATTCTGGCAATTCTCCCTCTTAAATTGTTTAATGTCATGTTAAGTGTACTATGGAATGCTTTAGGTAAAAATAATGTTGCATGTGACATATAGGTTTATCTTCAATCAACAGGTATTTGAATTTCATATGCCATTTAAAGTTTCAATATTAATTCATTCTGCCCCTATAATATAGTTCTTTAGTATTGTTGCTTATTCCTACATTACAGATGGGAAAACTGTGGTACATAAGAGTTATAGAAAATAAAATTATTTCTTACCTTTTCTTCTTCAGCTCATAGTGTTACCTAAATCTAATTGCTTTTAGTAACTTTCTTATAGAGAAATATTATTTTTCCAACTTTCAAATTATAAAGAAATTATTTGGATAGAGGGTGAAAATGTGTAAAAAATCTGAACAGATAGCTTAACAAAGATGATATATGGATAGTGAATAAGTGTATGAAAAGATGCACACCATCATATGTCTTTAGGGAATTGCAAATTAAGAGAAAAAAGACACCATTATGAGCATATTAAAATGGCTAAAATCCAAAATACTGACAACATCAATGCTGATGAGGATTTGGAGCAACAGGAACACTTACTCATGGATGGCAGGAATGCAAAAAGATGTAACAACATTGCAAATGAGTTTGTCAGTTTCATACAAAACTAAGCATATGCTTCCCATATCATCCCCCAGTTGTGCCCTTTTGTATTCACTTGAATAAGTTCAAAACTTTGATCATGAAAATATGTGCATGAAGTTTATAGTTTTTTCCACAACAGACAAAATGTGGAAGTAACCAAAATATCCTTCAATAAGTAAATGGATAAATAAATTTGGTACATCCATAAACTATTATTTAGTTAACTGATAAAGATATCAAGTAATGAAAATATATGGAGGAAATTAAAATGCATATTGCTGACCAAAATAACTCAAAGTAAAAAAAAGGGGTATTTTTGATATTGGGTATAATATCAAAGTAATACAGAAAGGTACTGTATGATTCTGGATTACATATTATTATATGTAATAAGAAATACATATTTGGTCTTTGTCCTCAGCTCCTAGAATAGAATTCTTAAAATCCTTGCAATTTTCTCTGCAAAATAATATGCTACAAGAATCTTGTGTTCTTATATTTGGACTTTGAGATGTGAAAATAGTGGATCAGAGGAACCCACAGTGTCATAGCAACTCCTGGAGAATGAATTAAAACTTCAGACTATAGCAGCAAACCAAAGTAGGTCCTTGGAAAACTTTAGCTAACCTAGTTTCTCCCCCTTCTTGCTTATAGTTATATATATACATAGTTTTATATATATATATGTATATATATATAACTGCTTATAGTTCTTAATATACATATATTAATATGTTCTTAATATATGTATATTAAGAACTATATATATGTGTGCATATGTATTAGTATACATATATATGCATTTATTTATCTATCTATGAAGAGACTTATTATAAAGAATGGCTCATGTGATTGTGGAGGCTGAAAAATTTCATAATCTGTTGTCTGATAGCTGGGGACCCAGGAAAGCTGGTGATGTAATTCCAGTATGAATCCAAAGGCCTGAGAACTAGGGTTGCTGATATAAATCTCAGTCCCAGGAAAAGAGAAGACTGAAGTCCCAGATCAAGTAGACAGGTATTAGGCCCTCAGTTGATTGGTTAATCCCCACTCACACTGAAAAGGAAATCTAGTGAGTTCACCTATTCAAACACTCAGTTCATCCAGAAATACCTTCATGGAAATGATGTTTAACCAAGGCCCACCTTTACTCAGTTTAATTGACACATAAAATTAACCATGACACATGGTAAAAAGAAATGTTCTTGTATATATTATAATGTAAATAAAAAATTAGTAGTGATAGGGTTCTAAGGATCCCTGTTTTAGACTCTGCCCTGAGCTCATTTTCTCAAAAAAAAAAAAAATACATAGGATATGTATAAGAGCATGACTAAATAGACTATATAGAGAGTAATATGGACCAACTACCAAATCTTGTAAATACTCTCATCACTTGTATGAATTAATTAATTAATTTTAAAATATCATGTAATCAAATGTGAAATTTGTTTTACAATGTTATGTAAGACATAATTCTGTGTGAAAACAAACAACTGAAAAATGGGAAGATTCTAATAATGTCATCAATCATATGATTATTTTTGTGGTTATTAATTTTAAAACTGGCTGCAACCTCGTGTTAAGGATACAGTAACAGATGGGGATTTCCCTACAGAGGATTTCTAGCTTTACTATGCAACAAGATTTATTTGCCTTATCAAGAAAATATATGGTAGGTCAGAAAATATAATCATTTGGGGCTTTGTAGTCATTAAAATAATATGAAGTTTTCTGCCTGTAAGAATTCCAAATAATTGTTTTTACTAAATTTTTTAGGGAAGAGTGAAGTTTGTGGTTTGGAGGGTAGAAAAAAAGAACAATTGTTAGATCATCAGAGAACCTTTAATAATATTTCTATGGTGAAAAATATATGAAATGCAATCTAATACAACCAGGAATGGTATGTAAGTTTTACCCTTGAAAAATATAAGACTGTTATCTAATACTTAAAATGGAAAATGTTTTTCTGACCAACTGAATTTCTGAATGCGCATACTCAAACTAATATCACATGTGATCTAAAATATGAATCTTGTATATATTCCACCTTCTTTGCTACTAAAATTACATAAATATCTAAACTGCCAATCTCAACTAAGATCTTATCTTTGAAAGAGGAATATAATATTTTTATTTTAAAATTTACATGGGGAAAATACCATATGCATATAATAAGTTTCTATGATACTGAAGGTTAAATTTACAATTTATATTGTGACAGAATGAGCTTAATTACAATATCATAAAAAAATATCATTTATTGATGATTTTAACTCACATTAGTGACTTTGACCTTAGGCTAGCCTCAGGCATCTTTCAAGCTGCTTACATTAATAGCTTATGCATAGGCAAATCAGTTTAGCATTGCATATGATTTATTTCAGAAATGCTGTTCTCTGTGACATTGAAAGACATAACTGACCAACCTGTCTAAATGTTGGTCATCTTTTCTTCCTATCTAATCTTACATGGAACAAAGCACTCATGTTTCAACCTAAAGAATATTAAGTTCAGATATCTAAAGACACACAAAGGGTTGGGGTGTGGCTAGCAGTAGAGCACTTGCCTAGCTTTGAAAGGCCCAGGATTCAATCCCCAACACCAAAAAGAAAAAAAAAAAACTGATACAATTAGTTCATTATTTCAGTTATGAATATAGGGCTAAAATTTTGTCACCTTTCTTAGGTGATTATAATGAATGCATTATACATTTTTTAAAGTATTTCTTCCTTATATACATTGTAAATGTACATTGGAGGTCAGCAAATGTTTTACTTAAAAGGCTAAATAGTATGTAACTTAAATCTATATGCTTATGCTATTATTATTACAACTAGCCAACTCTGCCTTTGCCAAGAAAAAGGAAGGAAGGAAGGAAGGAAGGAAG
>PVJS01019284.1:17500-33876 GCA_004027185.1 Glis glis | reverse complement strand
AGAGGAAAGGAAGGAAGGAAAGAAAGAAATACCTGCTAGTAATGCCAGGCGTGGTGGTGCACACTTGTCATCCCAGTACTTGGGAGGCTGAGACAGGAGGATTGCAGGTTCGAGGCCAGCCTCAGCTACTTAGTGAGGCCCTCGGCAACTTAGTGAGACCCTGTTTCAAAATAAGGAATAAAAAATAGGGCTGGGGGTGGAGCTTGGAGGTAGAATGCCCCTGGGTTCAATCCCCAGTACTGCAATAATAATAATAATAATAATAATAATAAATAAAGAATGAATAAAAAATAGGGCTGGGGTGTAGCTAGGAGGTAGAATGCCCCTGGGTTCAATCCCCAGTATTGAAAATAATAATAATAATAATAATAATAATAATAATAATAATAAATAGGGCCGGGGGTGTAGCGCAGAGGTAGAATGCCCCTGGGTTCAATCCCCGGTACCACAAAAAAAAAATTAAAAAGAAATATTGCAGAGTTTGTCTGCAGAGTTTCAGAGCCTGTCCCTAGACGTCTGGCGGTGACACGGGGTAAGCAGCAGGCTGACACTGGAGTCCTGGCACGCACCACCTGCACCGACAGATCAAGGCTAGCCTAGCACGACCAGGTGCGTGGCCGGGTGACATCATGTACTTTGAATGTGACCCAAGGAGAAGGCACACCGTGTCTTTGGCAGTGCCACAGGGTCACCGGAGACGCAGGGCGTCCGTCACTCACGACAAGCGCCCCGCGCGGAGGGACAGCTCGGAGGGAGGCCTGGCCTCTGCGTTTCCTCATGTGTGTGTGCGCTGGGGATTGAACCCAGGGGCATTCTACCTCCGAGCTCCACCCCCAGCCCTTTTTATTCTTGATTTTGAAACAGGGTCTCGCTAAGTTGCTGAGGGTCTCACCAAGCTGCCGAGGCTGGCCTCGAACCTGCGATCCTCCGGTCTCAGCCTCCCAAGTACTAGGATGACAAGTGTGGGCCACTGGGCCCGCCCGGCTGGAAGGAATCTTACGTGAACCTTACATGGGGACACCTGGGGGTCCCCCCAACTCTCCAGTAGTAGCAGAACCCTTCCCACCTATTAGTGAGCCACTGGCTCAGCCGGGAGCAGAGGCCCTGACAGGCATTCCCAGGAGACAGGCACAGTGAGCTATAACTTGACTTTGGACTCGGCCGGGTAATGGATAACCTGTCCTGGGTCCGGGGAGTCTGACGCAGGAGTCCCGGCCGAGTGGCCGTGGCCGCAAGCAGGGGGTGGGGTGCCCTGGGGACAGGAATGGATGCTTCTGTGTGTGGCTCTTTTTATTTTTCATTTTGAAACGGTCTCGCTAAGTGGCTGAGGGTCTCACTAACCTGCTGAGGGCCTCACTAAGTTACTGAGGGTCTCGCTAAGTGGCTGAGGGCCTTGCTAAGTTGCTAAAGGCCTTGCTAAGTTACTGAGGGCCTTGCTAAGTTGCTGAGGGTCTCGCTAAGTTACCGAGAGTCTCACTAAGCTGCTGAAGGCCTCACTAAGTGGCTGAGGGCCTCACTAAGTTGATAAAGGCCTCGCTAAGTTACTGAGGGCCTTGCTAAGTTGCTGAGGGTCTTGCTAAGTTGCTGAGGGTCTCACTAAGCTGCTGAGGGCCTCGCTAAGTAGCTGAGGGTCTTGCTAAGTTGCTGAGGGTCTTGCTGAGTTGCTGGGGGTCTCGCTGAGTTGCTGGGGGTCTCACTAAGCTGCTGAGGGTCTTGCTAAGTTGCTGAGGCCTTGCTAAGTTGCTGAGGGACTTGCTAAGTTGCTGAGGGTGTCACTGAGTTGCTGAGGGCCTCGCTGATTTGCTGAGGGTCTTGCTAAGTTGCTGAGGGTCTCACTAAGTTGCTGAGGGCCTCGCTGAGTTGCTGAGGCTGGCCACGAACCCACAACCTCATGTCTCAGTCCATTCTGCTATCGGGGAACAGGGCTGCAATGGCGGGGCACTGAAACGCATTTCCGCTCTGGCCTGTGCGTCCCCCTGTGCTGGTTCCCATGCGCGGAGCCTCCTGGCCACGGAGCCAGAAACTGGTGGGAAAGGCAGGCTCCGGAGGGAGCCGGAGTTTGTTTGGGCTGTGATCAGGAAGCGGCCCTCTTTCTCTAGCCCCAGCCAGCTCAGACAAGGGGCTGGGGGAGGAAAGAGACAGACAGACAGACGAGGGGAGAAGGGGTAAAGAGACAGACAGACAGACAGAAGAGGGGTGAAGGGGTAAGAAAGACATCGCATACAGCCACTGGCTGGCGACGATCCACTCGTCCCACCAGAACAGACTGGAGCTGAGCCTGGGTCCCAGGAAGGGTCCCCACCTTTCCTCTTCAAAGCATTCCCTCGTCAGCGCTCGGGTAGCCCGGGGACTCGGGCGTCCTGCCTGCCAGCCGGAGCTCAAAGACTCTCTGTGTCCCCCAGGCCGGGGACTGGGAGCCAGCCATGACATAATGGGTGAGCGGGCTGGGGGCGTCATTCACGGCCTCTCCCGCGCACTCGGGAAGAAGAGACCCGGACAGAGGGGCGGCCTGGGCCCCTTCACACAGCCAGCAAGCGGCTGGGAACCCCGGGCCCTGTCCACTGTCCCCCAAAACCAGTGCAGGTCCACCCCAGACTCCCAGGGCTGCAGGGGGAGCTGCCATGGCTAAAGAATGGGGAAACTGACGCTGTTGGAAACAGGCTGAAATATCACGCAGAAGAGACCAGAAGGAGCTGGGCGTGGTGGCGCACACTTGTCATCGCAGTACTTGGGAGGCTGAGACAGGAGGATCGTAGGTTCGAGGCCAGCCTCAGCTACTTAGCGAGGCCCTGAGCAACTTAGTGAGACCCTGTTTCCAAATAAAGAATAAAAAATAGGGCTGGGAGTGGAGCTCGGAGGTAGAATGCCCCTGGGTTCAATCCCCAGTACAGCAAAAAATGAAGAGACCAGAAGGAAGAGGTCTTTTTTTTTTTCTTTTATGGTACTGGGGATGGACCCCAAGGGCGTTATTATACCTCTGAGCGACACCCCCAGCCCCTTTTGACTTTTTTTTTTTGCGGTACTGGGGCATAGTTTTTTTATTTTGAGACAGGGTCTCACTAAGTCGCCCAGCCTGTCCTCGAACTTGTGATCCTCCTGCCTCAGCTGGGAATTAAAGGCGTGTGCCACGGTGCCCAGCTTGGAGCACCCAGTTTTATAAAACAAATACTACAAGACTTATAGAGAGATAAGCCACAACATGATAATAGTGGGGGACTTCAATACTCTCCTCTCACCAACAGCTAGACCATCTAGATAAAAGAATCAACAAGCCGGGCGTGGTGGCGCACGCTTGTCATCCCAGTCCTTGGGAGGCTGAGACAGGAGGATTGGAGGTTGGAGGCCAGCCTCAGCTACTTAGTGAGGCCTCCGCAACTTCGTGAGACCCTGTTTCAAAATCAAGGGCCTCACTAAGTAGCGGAGGCTGGCCGCGAACCCGGATCCAAGGCGCTGGGCATTTTGCTGCCCGCTGGGCAGGGACCCGCTGCCCAACAGAACCAGCCGGAACCTGCACCTAGGGCCTGACCCATCTCTTCCGGCTGCTCATCAACACCTTAAGTGAACAAGTCATCTCAGCTGGAGATGGCCGTGCAGACCCACGGGGACTCACCTGGCAAGGGAATCGGCTCACGGGGGGCTCAGGCTCTGCAAACCAGCCAGCCCTGCAGAAGTGGGGTGCGGGCTACAGGTGGCCACAGTGTAAAGGTAAATTAACAGACAGCGTCTAGTTCAATCACTAGTTACCCTTCCCGCCCCCCAAAAAAAGAAGTGGCTTAGATAGTAAATTCTATGTTTCTGTGTATTATACTACAATCATTTTTTTTTTCTTTTGCAGTACTGGGGATTGAACCCAGGGGCATTCTACCTCCTGAGCTACACCCCCAGCCCTACTTTATATTTATTTATTTATTTATTTATTTATTGCAGTACTGGGGATTGAACCCAGAGGCGTTCTATCTCCGAGCTCCACCCCCAGCCCTATTTTTTTATTCTTTATTTTGAACCAGGGTGTCACTAAGTTGCAGAGGGCCTCACTACGTAGCTGAGGCTGGCCGCGAACCTGCGATCCTCCTGTCTCAGTCTCCCAAGTATTGGGATGACAAGTGTGCGCCACCAGGCCCGGCTTTTTAATTTATATTTAGTTATTTTTTGTAGTACTGGGGATGGAACCCAGGGGCATTCTACCTCCGAGCTGCACCCCCAGTCCTATTTTTATTCTTTATTTTGAAACAGGGTCTCACTAAGTTGCCGAGGGCCTCACTAAGTAGCTGAGGCTGGCCGCGAACCCGGATCCTCCTGTCTCAGCCTCCCAAGGACTGGGGTGACAAGCGTGCGCCCCCACGCCTGGCGTGAAGGAAGGTTAAGCGGGCTGTCAGGAATGGAAATACAGGACTGCCTGCCTCGCTGCGGTAAGAGAAGCGCAGGGATATCAAGAGACTAAATTCACCGCAAGCCCCTGCACAGCTTCTCTTAGGCACCGACGGGAAAGTTTCCAACATGGCAAAAACGATGCTGATGCGCTAAGCCATGGCACCAAAAAGAGCTCGGAGGTAGAATGCCCCTGGGTGGGTTCAAGCCCCAGTACCACAAAAAGAAAAAGAAAGAAACAGCAATAACTGAAGAGATCAGCACTCTATAACAATTTATTTCTAGGAGTGATTATCACCCTGTAACAAATACTGTCAGAAAATGTTGGCAGTGACCCCAAAGGGCATCGTACGCACCCAGCACAAGCTCCGGCCAAGACTCCAGTAGCTCTTGGCGCGAGAGGGTAAGAGGGGGACCAGAAGAGAAGTAACGCCACCTCAAAAACAGCGGGAACAGCCGGGCGTGGTGGTGCACGGAAAATCCCGGTACTTGGGAGGCTGGGACAGGAGGATGGCAGGTTCGAGGCCAGCCTCAGCAACTTAGCACAATCCTGTTCCCAAACAATAAAAGAGCTGGGAAGGGGGGTGGTGAGGAATAAAGACAATCTTTTCTATCAAAGTAGCAAATTGCATAGAAGTGTACTCCTTTCCATTTTGTAACTGTAGCTTGGGCATTCATTTTTGTTAACTGTACATGTGTCTGGGTGCGCCACTCCCTGAATCTTCCAGAATGTCAGCCATCTTAGCTCATATGACCTTTGGCTGACCTGAATCTTCCAGAATGTCAGCCATCTTAACTCATATGACCTTTGGTTGACCTGAATCTTCCAGAATGTCAGCCATCTTAACTCATATGACCTTTGGTTGACCTGAATCTTCCAGAATGTCAGCCATCTTAGCTCATATGACCTTTGGTTGACCTGAATCTTCCAGAATGTCAGCCATCTTAGCTCATACGACCTTTGGTTGACCGTTATCTTCCAGAATATGAACATCTTAATTCATATGACCTTTGGTTGACCGTTATCTTCCAGAATGTCAGTCATCTTAGCTCATCTGACCTTTGGTTGACCTGAATCTTCCAGAATGTCAACCATCTTAACTCATATGACTTTTGGTTGACCTGAGTCTTTTATCTTGGCTCATATAACCTTTAGTTGACCAGGAATCTTCCAGAATGTTAAACTATGTTTCAAACTTACTGTCTTCGAAAGTAGCCAATCATGCGGAGCGTGAACACAAGCCCTCACCAATCAGATCCAGGGGCAGGATCACAGCGGAGCTTAAAACCGCGTGGCCCGCCCGCTCGGTGTGCTTGCTTGCCAGACTTTTTGTCGGTTGCACACCCTTCTGCGCAGAGGAAAATCAATCGCTTTGCCAAGTTACTTCTGCTTTCATGAGTTCTTACTCGCGGCCTCCCGAGAATCCGTGGGACGCGGAGGTAGAAGGGCCCTGACTTCAATCGCCAGCGCCACAAAAAGCAAAGCGGAACCGAGCCAGAAGCCCTGGGAAGGCCGCGCCTCCTGGAGCCGGCCACTTACCTGGGGAGCAGCCAGGTGTGCAGGATCTTGGGAACCCCCAGCTGCCCCGCGTGTGGACACACTTCCGGTGGCCGCCATTCTCACGTGGTCCTTTCTGGTTCACGCCGGCCTCATGTTTCATGGCGTCCATGAGCCCCAGGACTCCCTCACCAACATGGCGGCCTTCTGCTTCCCGCCCTGCTCTGGGTCGGAGCTTCTTTCCAGCTCCCTCACCCCCAGGCTGCAGGAGTTTGCTTGGAACCTCAGAAGGGGCGTGGCCTCCACAACCGCAGCGCATGTCGGGAAGAGTTGGGGTGGGGGTGGAGCCAGCCCTCGCTCTGGCGCCTCCTATTGGTTACAGGGACGTTCCGTTCCGCACGTCTGACGTCCAGCAGCCGGCGCTCCCTTTCCTCGATTGCTATTGGCTCTCGCAGCTGTGGTGGGTGGGGCTTGCTTAGGTAAGCCAGTGAGGGGCGTGGCCAAAAGGGCGGTGGGGAGAGATAGGGGCCTCTAGTGGGCATGCGCAGACCAGCCGCCCCTGCCCATTGGCTGAATAGTCCTCCATGCAAGCGATGACGCCGAGGAAGGAGCGCTGCTCCATGGCTCCTCCTGCAAAGGGACCAGATGTTGATCTGGGGGCGGAGAGGCGGGGAGGGGGGTGAGACCTCGCGCTGACCCCATGTTCCAGAACTCTCTGGCCCATCAGAACCTAACCGCTGCAATGTTTGAGTCCTCAGGGCTCTCCGTGAAGCTGCCAGGTCTAATTAAACCTTGCGCTTTCTTGCTAACAAGGCCTGAGGTCTGGGGATTGCAGACCTTGTTTGGACAACTGCAGAGGCCGCTCCAGGCTGGAGTCGGGGTGTCCCAGCACCCCTCAAGTCGGAGCCCTGCTGGTCTGCAGCCCTAGCGGGGAACAGAAAGAGAAAAAGTTGAAGAAAAACAAAACAGCTCACAGGAGCTGCAGAAAGATGAGCTTAGAGTAAAGCAGGCATAATAAAAATGATTCCCAGACTTGCATACACACTCACACTCTATTTCCTATTTCATTTGTTTCCAACTTGAACTTTATTTGCTCCTTTTTTACCTTCCTTTGGACTTAATTTCCTCTTTTTTTTTTTTCGTTCCTTAAGATGAAAACTGAGGACATTGATTTGAGACCATTTTTCTATTCCAATATAAACATTTAGTGTTACAAACTTCTTCTCTTACTGCTCTACTAACATCCTACAACTTTTAGTAGGTAATGTTTTCATTTCATTCATCTTAAAAGACTTTTTAATTCCTTCTTTGGTCCAAGGAGTATTTAAAAATATGTTATTTATTTCTCAAATACTTGGTGGTTTTCCAGGTATCTTTCAGTTATAAATTTCTAATTTAGTTCTCCTGTGGTCAGAAATTATACTTTGTAGCTGGGCGTGGTGGTGCACGGTTGTAATCCCAGTACTTGGGAGGCGGAGACCGGAAGATCCGGGTTCGCAGCCAGCCTCAGCTACTTAGTGAGGCCCTCCTCAATTTAGTGAGACCCCGTTTCAAAATAAAGAATAAAAAAATAGGACTGGGGTTGTAGCTCGGAGGTTGAATGCCCCTGAGTCCAATCCCCAGTACCGCAAAAAACAAACAAAGAAAAACAAAAAAAAAAAAACAAAGAAATTATACTTTGTGTGACTGACATCCTTTACAACTTACTGGGACTGTGCTGTGGCCCCAATGAGAAATGTTCCCATATGCACCACAGAAGAATGTGTACCTGCTGTGTCTGGCTTGAGGGTTCTACAAATGTCAATTAGGTCAAGTTTGTGGATGGTATAATTTAAATAATACCACCGTGTACATTGTGGCTGATTTTCTGTCTGCTTGTTCTACCAAAGGTCCTCTCCCTTTCCAACATGGCACCAGGAGCCCTTCAAAGCCTCCAGCCATGGAGTCTGGTCAGGGACCATTGTCTTGCAGGGTCCATGGGGATACCCTGTAGCAGGTAGACTGGGAGACAAGCAGCGGGGGAGGGGGGCTGCCAGGGATCTGTGCGGAGCTGGACATCCAGAGGGGATGAAGTCTTTCCCATGGGACAGGGGGGCACCATTTTGAAAAAGAGAAAGAAATAAGCATGAGAACATAGGCGAGATTCTAGAGAATTGATAAAGAGCACTGTTACCTGTTTGTTTATTTTTGTTACTGGGGGCTAAACCCAGGGGCATTCTACCTCTAAGCTACACCACAGCCCTAATTTATTTATTATTTATTTATTTATTTATTTATTTATTTACTTGGTACTGGGGATTGAGCCCAGGGGCATTCTATCTCGAAACTATACCCCAGCCTTATTTCTTTCTTTCTCTCTCTCTCTTTTTCTTTCTTTCTTTCTTTTTCTTTCTTTCTTTCTTTCTTTCTTTCTTTCTTTCTCTCTCTCTCTCTCTCTCCGTCCTTCCTTCCTTCCTTCCTTCCTTTCTTCTTTCTTTCTTTCTTTCTTTCTTTCTTTCTTTTTTTTGTACTGGGGATTGAACCCAGGGGCATTCTACTTCCAAACTGTACCCCAGCCTTTATTTATTTATTTATTTATTTATTTATTTATTTATTTATGGTACTGGGGATTGAAACCAGGGGCATTCAACCTCCAAGCTACAGCCCAATCCTATTTTTTATTTATTTGTTATTTATTTATTTGCTTATTTATTTATTTATGTTTGGTACTGGGGATTGAACCCAGGGACATTCTACCTCCAAACTATACCCCAGCCCTATTATTTATTTATTCATTCCTTTATTTTTAGTACTGGGGATTGAACCCAGGGGCATTCAACCTCCAAGCTACACCCCAGCCCTAATTTATTTATTATTTATTTATTTATTTATTTATTTATTTATTTGCAGTACTAGGGATTGAACCCAGGGGCATTCTACCTCCAAGCTACACCCCCAGCCCGATTTTTTATTCTTTATTTTGAAACAGGGTCTCACTAAATTGCAGAGGGCCTCACTAAGTAGCTGAGGCTGGCCATGAACCCGGATCCTCCTGTCTCAGCCTCCCAAGTACTGGGATGACAAGTGTGCGCCACCACGCCTGGCTTAATTTATCTATCTGTCTATCTATCTACTTATTTATGGTATTGGGGATTGAACCTAGGGGCATTCTACCTCTGAGCTAAATCCCCAGCCCTATTTTTTATTTTTATTTGGAAACAGGGTCTCACTAGGTTGCTGAGAGTCTCACTAAGTTGCTGAGGCTGTCCTCGAACCTGCAATCCTCCTGTCTCAGCCTCCCAAATACTGGGATTACAAGCATGCACCACCACGCCCGGCTCTAAAGAGCAGTTTTAAAGGGGCAGCCAATAATCCTGGGTCCAAGACTGGGGTCACTGTCATTCTCTCACCTCATTGCCTTTGGGAAGAAAAACACCTCAACCCCACGTAAGGTAGAACAGGGCACTCAGGTTCATGGTGTGTGTGTGTGTGTGTTTGTGTGTGTGTGCTTGGCGCTGGGGGTTGAACCCAGGGGCATTCTACCTCCGAGCTCCACCCCCAGCCCGATTTTTTATTCTTTATTTGGAAACAGGGTGTCACTAATTGCGGAGGGCCTCACTAAGTAGCTGAGGCTGGCCTCGAATCTTCAATCCTCCTGTCTCAGCCTTCCAAGTCCTGGGATGACAAGCGTGCGCCACCACGCCCAGCTTGGGACCAATATTTAAAGACCAGAATATTTTGCATAAAAGTCATGACTTTTCGGACTCTGTTGGGCCTGTGTTTTCGCACGGCGAAGGTCGGCTGGAGGTGACATGGAGCTGGCCTCTCGGTCTGGCCTCTGTCTCCGGCTGGGGCTCGTCCTGCCAGCTTTCTTCGCTGACTCTCCCCAGTGGGTGCCACTGACGGTCAGACTTCAGTAGGAATCCTAGCAACGGACTCCACGGGGCTCCTGGGAGCCTCTTGTCTGAGCACCAACTCTCCCTGGCCTCGGGGATGCGGTCACTCCCCTGTGGTCTTGCTGAGTCAGGGTAGAGGCTAAGAAGACCAGAAGGAGGGCCACGAGCTGGTCAGCTAAAAGTGGGCAGGGAGCCGGGTGTCGGGGCACACGCTTGTCATCCCAGTACTTGGGAGGCTAAGACAGGAGGATCGCAGGTTCGAGGCCAGCCTCAGCAAGTAGCGAGACTCTCATCAACCTAGCGAGACCCTGTTTCCAAACAAAAATAAAAGCCAAGCATGATGGTGCACACTTGTCATCCCAGTACTCGGGAGGCTGAGACAGGAGGTTCACAGGTTCAAGACCAGCCTCGGCAACTTAGTGAGACTGTTTTCAAATAAAAAATAAAAACGGTTTTGGGGTCTAGCTCAGAGGTGGAATGCCCCTGGGTTCCACTGCCAATACCAAAATAAAAAAAATTTACAAAATTAAAAATAAAAAAATAGGGCTGGGGGTGGAGCTCAGAGGTAGAACACCCCTGGGTTCAATCCCCAGTACCACAAAAAAATAAATAAAAAATAAAAAAGAGCGATAGATGATAAATAGATGACTGATAGATAGATGATTGCTAGATAAGATCTCTGTGAGTTCTCCGAGTGGAAGGAAGATCTCGCTCCACTCTCCCAAGAAATGTGGGGAAACTGAGGCAGCTGAGTGCTGGCTCCGCTGCAGGGTTGCCTCAGGGGGAAGAGAAGGACGAGGCTCAAACGACAAGGCCACGCAGGATGGGTGTTGTGATCCAGAGAGAGGGGCTCTGCGACCAGGGCAATGGGGGTGGGAGGTGGCAGGGCGTGGGGACAGGGGACAGAGGACAGAGTGATGAAGACAACACCTGGTAAGGCTAGACTCCCCGCTGGATGTGGGGAGAGCAGGCATTGGCGCTCAGGCGACCGCCCCAGTGATGGGGGACATGGGCACCATTGACTTTTCTAAGAAGTCCAGGATGAGGGCCGGGCGTGGTGGCGCACGCCTGTCATCCCAGTCCTGGGGAGGCTGAGACAGGAGGATCACAGGTTCAAGGCCAGCCTCAGCTACTTAGCGAGATTCCCAGCAACCTGCAGAAACCCTGTTCCAAAATGAAAAAATAAAATAGGGATGGGGTTTAGCTCAGAGGTAGAATGGCCCTGGGTTCAATCCCTGGTACCCCACAAAAAGAAGAAGAAGGAGGAGGAGGAGGAGGAAAAGGAAGAGGAGGAGGAAGAAGAGGAGGAGGAGGAAGAGGAAGAGGAGGAGGAGGAGGAAGAGGAGGAAGAGGAGGAGGAAGAGGAGGAGGAGGGAGAGGAGGAGAAGAAAAGGAGGTGGAGGAAGAGGAGGAAAAGAAAAGGAGGAGGAAGAGGAGGAGGAGGAGGGAGAGGAGGAGGAAAAGGAGGAGGAGGAAGAGGAGGAGGAAGAGGAGGAGGAGGAAGAGGAGGAGGAGGAAGAGGAGGAGGAGGAGGAAAATGAGGAGGAGGAAGAGGAAGGAGGAGGAGGAAAATGAGGAGGAGGAAGAGGAAGGAGGAGGAAGAGGAGGAAAAGGAGGAGGAAGAGGAGGAGGAAGAGGAGGAGGAAGAAAAGGAGCAGGAGGAAGAGGAGGAGGAGGAAGAGGAGGAGGAAGAAGACGAGGAGGAGGAAGACGAGGAGGAGGAAGAGGAGGAGGAGGAAGAGGAAGAGGAGGAGGAGACTAAATGCACACCACCCTGGTACCTGTGTGCAGGACCTCAGGTGACCCTCTTCTAGGGGGTGGCACAGCTGTCCCCAGGTGCATCCCTGGGTTTCCAGCAAGCTCCGCCCCCTCAGGATGGCTAACAGGGCTGAAGGAAGGCCTCGGCCACCCACCAACCATGTCACCACCCCCAGATCACCCCCTGGGCCGACACACAGAGGAGGCCACGGGTCCAAAACCCCTGGGATTCCATCCCAGAACAATAGATAGAGATAGATTGATGACAGATAGAGAGATGATAGAAGATAGTAGATAGATGATAGAGAGATAGATACATAGATGATAGATGATTGATAGTAGATAGATAGATGATAGATGACAGATAGATGATAGATAGTAGATCGACAGATAGATAATAAATAGATGATAGATCATAGATCATAGATGATAGATAGATGATTGATAGATAGATGATAGATAGACGATAGATAGTAGATAGATGATAGATACATAGATAGATGAGATAGATACATAGATAAATGATAGATGATAGATAGTAGATAGATGATAGATTGATAGATGATAGATGAATGATAGATAGTAAATAGATATATATATATAGATAGGTGATGATAGATAGATAGATGATAGATAAATAGATATCGTATCTATTTATCATACTGGGGATTGAATCTCAGGGTGTTCTACCTCTGAACTAAACTCCCATCCCTATCTATCTATTTATCATCTGTCTGTCTGTCTGTCTGTCTGTCTATCTATCTATCTATTTATTGTCCTGGGGATTGAATCCCAGGGGTGTTCGACCTCTGAGCTACACCCCCAGCCCTATTTTATTTTTCTCACTAAGTTGCTGAGGGCCTCGCTCAGTTGCCGAGGCTGGCCTCCAACCTGCGATCCTCCTGTCTCGGCCTCCCAAGTACCGGGATGACATGCGTGCGCCACCGCGTGGGCTGCCCTCAGTGTTCTACAGTATCAGCTCGACTCGGAGTCGAGCGTGGGTTCACAGGACCCAGACGTCATAGGGGACATCAGGGAACGTCCCCGCTGGCTTCTGAGAACAGCACTGGGGGCCGGCTGTGAGCAATGGTGGCACTGGAGGCTGGCGAGGCCTTGGGCCAGGAGGGCTCCAGGGTTCTCCCACCAGAAGCAGCAGAGACGGGAAAGCAGGGTGGCTGGGGGCTGCTCCATCTCAGTGTCCAGACCCCTCGTTCTAGGCCCCGGGAACCCTTCCTGCCAGGGACGGAGGGTCCCGTGGCACACAGTAGGAGCTTGCTGTTGTGAGCTGCATCGGAGCTGCGCCATTGTTTTTTTTGCAGTACTGGGGATTGAAGCCAGGGGCGTTCTACCTCCCAGCTCCACCCCCAGCCCTATTTTTTATTCTTTCTTTGGAAACAGGGTCTCACTAGGTTGCCGAGGGCCTCACTAAGTAGCTGAGGCTGGCCGCGAACCCGATCCTCCGGTCTCAGCCTCCCAAGGACTGGGATGACAAGCATGGGCCACCACGTTTTTTTTTTTTTTTTTTTTGCGGTACTGGGGATTGAACCCAGGGGCATTCTACCTCCGAGCTCCACCCCCAGCCCTATTTTTTTCTTCTTTATTTTGAAACAGGGTCTCACTAAGTTGCGGAGGGCCTCACTAAGTAGCTGAGGCTGGCCGCGAACCCGGATCCTCTGGTCTCAGCCTCCCAAGCACTGGGATGACAAGTGGGCACCACCACGCCTGGCCCTATCCTATTTTTTAATTTTGAAACCGGATCTCAACAAGTTGCTGAGAGTCTCACTAAGTTGCTGAGGCTGTCCTTGAACCTGTGACCCTCCTGTCTGAACTGATGACGCTGCAGGGGTTCGCTCTTGTCCACAGGAGTCGGGGTTCTGCCATTTGCAGCCTCGGCTTCCCAGCCACGGGAGCTCAGCTCCTGCAGGGCCTGCCAGCTCCTCTGCTCCCACCGCCCCTGGAAGCCCCACCATTGCCCCTGCATGTGTTGGGGTGCCCTGCATGTGTTGGGGTGCCCTTTCTGTGAATATGGCCGAGACCACGGGGAGCAGACATGGCCTCCCCAGGCTGCACAGGGGCCATCCGCACAGAAAACAAAGGCACCCTGAACTCGCAGCAGAAATTGCTGGCTGCCCTCCACGTCCACCTCCCCCTGCAACTGAGACTCCATTTTCAATGGGGCATGCACCTCCGCCCCTTCCCGCTGAAGACTACATGTCCCAGCAGCCCTTGCAGCGGATGAGACCACATGGCTGCGCTCTGGCCAATGGGATCTGAGTAGAAGTCCTTAGCCAGCCAGGCGTGGTGGTGCACCCCCGTCATCCCAGTACTCGGGAGGCTGAGACAGGAGGATCGCAGGTTCGAGGCCAGCCTCAGCAATTTAGCAAGGCTTTCAGCAACCTAGCGAGACCTTGTTTCCAAAAATAAAAATAAAATAAAACAAAATAGGGCTGGGGGTGTAGCCTGGAGGTCGAATGCCCCTGGATTCAATCCCTAGTACCAACACCAATAAATAAAATAAATAAATAAATAAATAAATAAATAAATAAATAAAAAGAAAAATAAGTGTGATCCTCCTGTCTCAACCTCCCAAGTACCCGGACGAAGGGCGTGCACCACCACTCCCAGCTCTACCTTGTTTAAGCCATGAGTTAACTAACTCATGGGTGTCATTGTTAGAACAGCCTGACTCATAAGCTACCTGGTATTGTAATGGAGAAACTGCACTTTTATTTTTTCTTTTTCTCTTTCTTTCTTCTTTCTTTCTCTCCTCTCTCTCTCTGTCTCTCTGTCTCTCTGTCTCTCTCTCTCTCTCTCTTTGTACTGGGGATTGGACCCAGAAGCATTCTACCTCCGAGCTCCATCCCCAGCCCTAGTTTTTATTCTTTACTTGGAAACAGGGTCTCACTAAGTTGCTGAGGGCCTCACTAAGTAACTGAGGCTGGCCTCCAACCTACGATCCTCCTGTCTCAGCCTCCCAAGTCCTGGGATGACAAAAGTGCGCCACCACGCCCGGCTTGAAATTGCATTTTTCTTCTCCCTGCATCTTGAGGGTCGACACTGTGCGGGGTGCGGTGGGAGGACGCTGTCATGGCTAGATTTTCTGCTCTGTGACTTTCCAAATGTCTCCCCCATTACAAAATAATTGCAGGGCCCACGAGCTCTCGGGCTAACACAAACAGCTCTGACAGCGGCCTCCCACATCACAGAGGGCGAGAATGGGAGGCATGGGGGTCCCCCCAAAGACAGAGGCCTGGGTCTCTGCTGCAGACCCCCCACCCCACCCAGCGACACCCAAAGTCCCATTTGGGTCCCCGCTTACCGTTTGCACCACGCTGTGACCCGGAGACCTTCACAGCGGCCTGTCCTGCAGGGTGAAGAAACTGGAGGGGTTTAGGAAACCGGCCCAGAGTGGGAGAGCCATAGGCGATGTGACCCCAATGCTGAGCTTTGGGGGTCACCTGGCCCCACCCATCTGCACTGAGACCTCCCGGAAGCAGAGCCGCACAGCAGGGCAGGTGTGCCCTGAGTGTGCAAATGCACGTGTCAGGTGAGGAGCCTGAAGCCCAGACCGAGGAGGGCAACTCGAGACCGCCCTACACACCTCCTGCCCAGAGATGCCTGCCCGGCTTCCGTTCGGCTTCACCAACTTCCGCCCGAACTTCCGGCCCACTTCCGGTCAGCCTCCGCCCAGCATCCGCCAGGCTTCTCAGCGGGAGGAGCTATAGAGGGTCGGCATGAGCTGGGGCTGCTGCGGCTGGGGCAGCGTCTGGGTCAGTCGTTGGTCATGGAGACCCGGGTGCACACGGCTTTATTCTTCCTCCAGTGTCAGGGGCCTGACCAAATGACAGTGTCCCCCTCCCCTCCACTGACTGGCCCTCTTTTTATTTGGGGGTCTGGGGATTGAAGCCAGGGGCATTCTACCTCTGAGCTCCATCCCCAGCCATTTTTTATTAGTATTATTATTATTTGGAAACAGGGTCTCACTAAGTTGCTGAGGGTCTCACTAAGTTGCTGAGGGCCTCACTAAGTTGCTGAGGGCCTCACTATGTTGCTGAGGACCTAAGTTGCTGAGGGTCTCACTGCGTTGCTGAGGACCTAAGTTGCTGAGGGCCTCACTAAGTTGCTGAGGACCTCACTAAGTTGCTGAGGGCCTCACTAAGTTGCTGAGGACCTCACTAAGTTGCTGAGGGTCTCACTAAGTTGCTGAGGGCCTCACTATGTTGCTGAGCGTCTCACTAAGTTGCTGAGGGCCTCACTACGTTGTTGAGGGCCTCACTAAGTTGCTGAGGCTGGCCTCCAACCTGTGATCCTCCTGTCTCAGCCTCCCAAATCCCGGGATTGCCAGTGTACGCCACTGCACCAGGCCTGTCCCTCTTCTCTGGAGCCCCATTGCTTGTTGATGGATGAAGAAAGACGATGTTAACAAAGCTGGAAATCGATGCCTCATTTCCCCAGGCCCTGTTTGTCGAGGGTAGAGCTGGTCAGGGACAAAGGGCAGAGGTCACAGGGCCCAGTCCTTTCCCCAGGACAGGCTAATCAAGAGGGATGATGTCCATCCTCTAATCAGCTGTGCTGGGTGCTGGGCACACACGTAAGGTCAATGTGGCCAGCTCCCACCGGACAGGACGTGAGTTCCCAAGACAGCAAGGACGGTCTCCACTTGAGATGCACAGCTTACGTGCACACGTACACACACACACGTACACTCACACACACACACTCTACATAGACATATCTCTGCTGGAAATCTACCCACCAACTACATCCAGGTCGAGAAAGAGAAAGAGAGAGAGAGAGAGAGAGAGACAGGGAGTGTGTGTGTGTGTGTGTGTGTGTGTGTGTGTGTGTTTTATACTGGGGATTGAACCCAGGGGCAT
>PVJS01019284.1:0-12500 GCA_004027185.1 Glis glis | reverse complement strand
CCTATAGCTCCATTCCTAGGCCCTGGGGCCACCTTTGCAGCGAGAGGCAGGCTAGATGGCGCTCCAGGATAGCTGTCCCCAACCCACCACACGGGCCAGGGCTGGTGGCCCACCACAGCCTGGCTCCATGTGCAGAAGCCTTGAACTATGCACAGCCTGGGCAGTGGGAGGACCCGGCCACGCATGCGCAGGGAGCAGCTGAGCCGCGGGCAAAGCACAAAGTGCTTCATGCTGCACATGCACCCTGCTCCAGGCACCCACCTCCCTCCAATGCACTGGAGCCCTGCACATTCCCGGCCTCCCAGGCTGTCCCTGGCTCCTGCCACAGGCCTGCGCTGTCCCCCAGACAGAGCTTCATACCCAATGAGCCCTGCGTGGTGGCGCCCGCCTGTGATCCCAGTAGCTGGCAGGCTGAGACAGGAGGATGGTGGGTTGGAGGCCAGCCTCAGCAGCTTAGCGTGGCCCTCGGCAACTTTGTGATACCCTGTTTCAAACTAAAAAGAAAAATAAGCCAGGCATGGTGGCGCGTGCCTGTAATCCCAGCACTTGGGAAGCTGAGACAGGAGGATCCGGGTTCGCGGCCAGCCTCAGCTACTTAGTGAGGCCCTCTGCAACTTAGTGAGACCCTGTTTCAAAATAAAAAATAAAATAGGGCTGAGGTTGTAGTTCAGAGGTAGAATGCCCCTGGATTCCATCCCCAGAACTACTACTACTACTACTACTACTACTAATAATAATAATAATAATAAGAAGAAGAAGAAATAAATAATAAATAAAATAGGAGCCAGGTGTGGTGGCACACGCTTGTAATCCCAGTACTTGGGAGGCTGAGACAGGAGGATCGCAGGTCCCAGGCCAGCCTCAGCTACTTAGTGAGGCCCTCCGCAACTTAGTGAGACCCTGTTTCAAAACAAAAAATAAAAAGGGCAGGGGGTGTAGCTCAGAGGGAGAACACCCCTGGGCTCAATCCCCAGTATCACAAATATAAATAAAAAGGGCCAAGCGTGGTGGCACACACCTGTAATAATTCCAGTACTTGGGAGACTGAGATAAGAGGATTGCCAGCTTGAGGACAGACTCAGCAACTTACCTGAGAGTCTCAGCAACCTAACAAGACCCTGTTTCAAGGCAAAAAATAAAGAGGAGCCAGGCGTGGTGGCACACGCTTGTAATACCAGTACTTGGGAGGCTGAGACTGGAGGATCTGGATTCGCGGCCAGCCTCAGCTACTTAGTGAGGCCCTCAACAACTTAGTGAGACCCTGTTTCAAAATAAAGAATAAAAAATAGGGCTGGGGAGTAGCTTGGAGTAGAAGGCCCCTGGGTTCAATCCTCAGTACCACAAAAATAAAATAAAATAAAATAAAATAAAAAAATTTAAAGGGTTGGGATTAAAGCTCGGAGGTAAAATGCCCATGTTCAACCCCCAGCACCACAAAAATGAAATAAATAAATAAATAACAAAAACAAAAAAGCAGTGCCAAGCCGTGCCATGGGGCCAGGATTAATCCTGTGGGACTGACAAGGGCTCACAGAGGCCAAGTCACAAAGCCACAGGACAGCAAGATCTGCTCTCAGAACCTTTCCTTGACAGTCCCCACCCCACCTGGTACCCTGTGTGATCCCCAGGGAATGCCAGAACCAGCCCGGGCCTCAGTTTCCTCGCATCTAGTAAAGACCTTGGATTTTGAGCCTTCTGAGCCTCATCTGAGAAGCGACACAGGCCACAGCAGCCTGCTGGTTAGGGTGACACCCTGGGGTGGACAGGCAGCTGAGGAACAGCCAGGCCAGGGGACAAGCTGGCCTCACTCCTGTGGCTCCTCCCTGCCGCTGCACATCCTGGTACCTGAAGGAGCAAGCCCTGAGAAGATCCCTACCTCACGCCATCAGTCTCGAGCCCCGAGCAGATCCCTACCTCACGCCATCAGTCCCAAGCCCTGAGAAGATCCCTACCTCACGCCATCAGTCTCAAGGCCCGAGAAGATCCCTACCTCGCGCCATCAGTCTCGAGCCCCCAAGCAGATCCCTACCTCGTGCCATCAGTCTTGAGCCCTGAGCAGATCCCTACCTCGCGCCATCAGTCTCGAGCCCCGAGCAGATCCCTACCTCGCGCCATCAGTCTCGAGCCCCGAGCAGATCCCTACCTCACGCCATCAGTCTCGAGCCCCGAGAAGATCCCTACCTCGCGCCATCAGTCTCGAGCCCCGAGAAGATCCCTACCTCATGCCATCAGTCTTGAGCCCTGAGAAGATCCCTACCTCACGCCATCAGTCTTCACACGGCATTTGGCAGAGAGGGCTGGACTTCAATGGGGAGGACCAGGCACTGGGCAGGGACCTCTGAACCCCAAGGGGCAACCTGGGCAAGTTGCCAAGCTTTCTGAGGCCCCATTTCTCCACCCAGAGACAGGGAAAGTGACAGACTTATCCCAGAGGCCCATGGGGATTGTGAAAGGCAGTGAGTTAAGTGTTTAGAGCACATAATTATCCAAGAATTTGAGCCTCCAGCCGGTTGCGGTGGCACAGGCCTGTAATCCCAGTACTTGGGAGGCTGAGACAGGAGGATCATAGGTTGGAGACCAGCCTCAGCAACTTAGTGAGGCCCTGTTTCCAAATAAAAAATAAAAAGGCTTGGAGGTAGAATGCCCCTGAGTACAATCCTGAGTTCAATCCTGAGTACAAAAAAAAAAAAAAAGAGAGAGTGAGTGAGAGAGCGCTGAGTGCAGTGGCACACTCTTGCAATCCCAGTACTTGGGAGGCTGAGACAAGAGGATCACAGGTTCAAGGACAGCTCAGCAACTTGGTGAGACTCTCATCAACCTAGCGAGACCTTGTTTGAAATATAAAAATAAAATAGGGCTGGGAGTGTAGCTCAGAGGTAGAATGTCCCTGAATTCAATCTCCAGTACAAAAAGAGATAGGAGAGAGGGTGTGTGCAAGCAGCCTGGGTATTAGAGCACTGGGTCTGAATCCTGTCCCCACCACCTACTGGCTCTGTGGTCTCAAGCCTGCAGTGCCCCTTTTCTGGGCCACCTGGGACTGCTATGGGCAGTCAGTAGACATGCCACAGTGGCACACCCCTATAACGCCAATACTTAGAAGCTGAGTCAGGAGGATCGCAAGTTTGCAGCCAGCCTCAGCAACTTAATGAGACCCTCAGCAACTTAGTGAAACCCTGCTTCAAAATAAAAAATAAAATAGGGCTGAGGGTGAAGCTTGGAGGTAGAATGTCCCTGGGTTCCATCCCTGTACCTCCCCCCCCAAAAAAAAATTCACATGAGCTATGGCAGAAGGGGATTCTTTCTGGAAGGAACGGCCCGGCCATTCTGGAACACGATGTTCTGCGGTAAGGCACAAAGAAGGCCAGTGTCTAAGGGCGAGGCAAGGAAACTTCTAGGAAGCTGGCACACAGCCACTTCCCAGAGGGCTAGCTCAGAACAGGCAGAGTCTCATTCCAGCCCCAACTAGGTGAAAATTCTGTCACAAGAGGGGAAAGAGGCAGGGGGCGCACGTCTCTCATCCCAGTACTTGGGAGGCTGAAATAGGAGGAGCGAGGGTTTGAGGCCAGCCTCGGCAACTTAGAGAGACCCTCAGCAACTTCGCAAGACCCTGTTTATCAAAATAAAAAATAAGCTGGGCGTGGTGGTGCATGCTTGTCATCGCAATACTTGGGAGGCTGAGACCGGAGGATCTGGGTTCGTGGCCAGCCCCAGCTACTTAGTGAGGCCCTCATAACTTAGTGAGACCCTGTTTCAAAATAAAGAATAAAAAATAGGGCTGGGGGTGTAGTGCGGAGGTAAAACGCCCCTGGGTTCAATCCCCAGTACCGCAAAAAAAAAAAAAAAGAAAAAGAAAACCTAAGCTACAAACTGCTACCTGTGCACCGCACCCTTGCATCTACACACAAGTGCATTGTACGAGCCCCAGGTGCCCCAAAACGGGGTCACCAGGCAGGAAGCACAGACAAGTATACATGCGCATATGGCCACGCGCGCACCTGGAAGGGTTGCCTCTGTTTGCACCCCGCGCACGGTGACAGCCACAGCCGCCATGATGAAGAACCCGCCGGCCCTCCTGGACAGACCAGAGACCTTGGGATGGGTACCCCAAACTAAGGAGGACTCCACTGCAGCACCCCCAGAATGTGAGGTTGGGGTAGGCTGCGTGTGTTCCCGGGGAGGGTAGATCTGCTTTCTCAAAGAGGGTGCACAAGCCGGGCGTGGTGGCGTACACTTGTCATCCTAGTACTTGGGAGGCTGAGACCGGAGGATCCAGGTTCGAGGCCAGCCTCAGCTACTTAGTGAGGCCCTCTGCAACTTAGTGAGACCCTGTTTCCAAATAAAGGATAAAAAATAGGGCTGGGGATGTAGCTCAGAGGTAGAATGGCCCTGGGTTCAATCCCAGGGGCACCCTCCTGTCTCAGCCTCCCAAGCACTGGGATTACAGAAGTGCGCCACTGCGCCCGCCAGATTCTACTCCTTTTAACCCAGCACTGGCCAACCAGCCTGGTCCTCCCTCTTGGTTGACCACAGAGGCTTCCAACACACCTCTAGGTCCCCAGGTAGAGGGGAAGCAAGGGCTGGGCCTAGCCCATGTGCCCAAAAACATCTGAGAAGGAAGCCCTCCCGTCCTCCCACTGGGGAGGCAGCATTATCAGGATGCGGCTTCTCTAACTCAACGCTCCGGGTTCAAATCCCATTTGCAGAGCACGGTGTAACCTCGGGCAAGACTGAGCAGAGCCTTCGTACCCTCAGATGTGTGCGGGAGTAACAGCGGTACTTACCCTACAGGGATTTCCATGAACATGGGATACCTCTGGCCCTTGGCTGAGACCACCTTACGGGGATTTCCATGAACATGGGATGCCTCTGGCCCTTGGCCGAGACCCACCAATCTCAGCTGTCCTGATTAGCGTCAGTGCTCTTCTGCTGAGGCCTAGCCTCTCAATCCTCCCATCTTGGCCCCCAGGGATCAGGAGACCCAGCAGGCAGCACCTGCTACTGCAAGCCTTACCTGGCCATTTGGGGTTTTTTTGTGTGTGGTACTGGAGATTGAACCCAGGTGCATTCTACCTCTGAGCTACACCCCCAGCCCTATATATATATATATATATATTTTTTTTTTTTTTTTTTAATTTGGAAACAGGGTCTTGCTAAGTTGCAGAGGGCCTAAGTTACAGAGGCCGGCCTCCAACCTACGATCTTCCTGTCTCAGCCTCCCAAGTACTGGGATTGCAGGGGTGTGCCACCACGCCAGGCTTGACCTAGTCATTATGAAACCGGAGACCGGGTGGCTTTAGTAATCAGGAGGGACAAGGAGGTCTCCAGCCTGCCCCCTTCCCACCTGCTCGGTCCCCTTTCTAATCGGCCTTATCTAACAGTGGGAAAAATGACCGGGGCCGCCTACCCCGGCGAGCAGGTGGGCCCCAGGCCCCGGGCTGTCCCCCACGCCATACTGACCTCCAGCCGCAGCCGGGCCAGGTGCAGGCGAAGGGTTTCTCGCCTGTGTGCCGCCGCAGGTGTGCCTTCAAGTGGCTGCTTTTGGTATACATCTTGCTACAGCCGGGAAAAGTACATTTGTGCATTTTGATGAGTTCTGCCGCGGGATTTTTGGGGAATTTCTGGCCCATGAGGAGGCCGGCGGGGCCGGGCCCCAGGGCGCCCGCCCCGATGGGTTTGGCAGCGATGGGCACAGGGGCGATGCGCACGAACTTGGAGGGCAGGTGCAAGTTGGAAGAGGGGACCACTTGGGGTACCAGGGCGAAGGTCTGGCCTTGGATGCTCACAAGGAGCTGGGCCACCTTGACGTTCTCCGGGGCCTGCCCAGGGGACGTGGGCCCTGTGCCCGACTCCTGCTTCACGGGCACCGGCTGGATCTGCAGCAACACGGGGATGGGGGCCGGCCCTTCACCTGGGCCCGGGGCGCCACCCGCGCTAGAGCCACCGGGTGGAGGAGTCCCACGCTCTCTCCCACCGGACCCCGCATGGAGGTGGCCGCACGGGCCACCACAGCCGTCCAAGTCTTTGCTGTCGCCCTCCGGAGCCTCCTTGACCTCTAGCTTCATGTTCTCCTCCAGGAACTCTTCGATCTCCTCCAGGGTGGGCTGGAAGGGCCTGGGGCCATCGTCGGGGTCACTGGAGGGAAACTCAGGGAAACAGAAGTGTCCCCCTTTCACGGGTACCGCGGCCCTCCGCCAGGTCCCCCAAGTCACGGGTCCACTGCTGTCCCCGCCGCCCAGCGTGGCCTGGGACAGCAGGAAATTCAAGATGCCGTCCTGGCCCTCGGAGCCTGAGCGTCCAGTGCAGCAGGAGCACAGGGCTTGGGAGGAGGAGTCCGGGCTGGAGCAGGAGCAGGGGCTGGAGGAGTCGCTGTCATCTTCGGAGAGGGGCGACGGCAGCATGTGGTAGGCACGACGGCTGGCCAGCCTGTCGCCCAGAAACCCGACGGGGCACTTGGGGGACGAGAAGGTCTCATCCATGGGGAGCAAGTGATCCACCATGCTGGCCTGGCCGTGCCCACGGTGGCTGCAGAAGGAACCAGAAAAGCCAGGTTAGAAGGGCCGGGGTTGCTCCCCGGGCAACCATGCACAACCCCCACCCTGGATCGAGGCCCGCGGCCTCCTGGACTCCGGCCTCCATCCCAAAAGAGATCCGGGCCTGCAAGAGTATTTTCTGAAATTGCTCCACCTTGCTTGCAAAAGAGCTAGCTCCCCCCCAGGCCGCATTGCACAACCCCGGGACGCTTCTGGCTTGAGACAGATTTTCCAGAATAATCCGGGAAAAGAACATGATAGAGCCTGCGAGAGGGGCATTTGAGGAGGCTCGGGGGACCCCAGGACGGCCAAGGTCGCCGGGGAGTCGCTGTGGATCGGATCGGATCGAAGAACATGCACCTCAACTTCCGGACCTGTTGAGTCACAGAACGGGGGAGGACGGGGAAGATGGGATAGTGGCCATTTGCCCTCTGACCCCGTGTCGCTGGGGCTTCCGGCCGGATTGAGCAAATAAAGATCTGGGCTGCCCGTTAGGTGTGGATTTCGGATTTTTAAAAAAGGAACGACTTTCGCTGGCGTGGGGACGCACACTTGTCGTCCTAGTATTTGGGAGGCTGAGACAGGAGGATCGTAGGACTGAGGACAGCCTCAGCAAGTAGTGAGACGCTCATCAACCTAGCGAGACCCTGTTTGTAGCTCAGTGGCAAAGCGATTGTCTTGCAAGTGCAGCGTCCTGGGTTCGATCCCCAGTTCCAAAAAGACAAAAAAAAGACCCCCCCAAAAAAAGCTAAAATAAAATAGGGCTGGGAAGCCAGCATGGTGGCCCACGCTTGTCAACCCAGTCCTTGGGAGGCTGAGGCAGGAGGATCGCAGGTTCACGGCCAGCCTCAGCTACTTAGTGAGGCCCTCAGCAACTTAGTGAGACCCTGTTTCCAAATAAAGAATAAAAAATAGGGCTGGGGGTGTAGCCCGGAGGTAGAATGCCCCTGGGTTCAATCCCCAGTACCGCAAAAAAAAGCTATTTTTAATATCTATTCTCAATAGTGAATAGGAGATACTATTCTATAGTATGTGTATGTCTGGGTGTGTGTGTATACTGGGGATTGAACCCAGGGACATTCTACCTCTGAGCTGCAACCCCCAGCCCCATTTTTATTTTTTTATTTTGAAACAGAGTCTCTCTAAACTGCTGAGGCTGGCCTTGAACCTGCGATCCTCCTGTCTCAGCCTCCCAAGTACTGGGATGACAAGTGTGTGCCACCACGCTCGGCTTTGAACTACTCTTAATATAAGTACGTTCCCAAGCCAGAAGTGGTGGCGCACGCCTGTCATCCCAGTACTTGGGAGGCTGAGACAGGAGGATCCCAGGTTCAAGGCCAGCCTCGGCAACTTAGCGAGACCCTCAGCAATTTAATGAGACCCTGTATAAAAATAAAATAGGGCTGGAGGTGTAGCTCAGTGGGAGAACGCCTCTGGGTTCAATCCCCAGTACCACACGCACACACAAAAAGTACGTTCCCAATATTGGATAGGATATATGTATATGTGTATATATATCATATATTGGAGGGGTACTGGGGATTGAACCCAGGGGCATTCTCCCTCCAATCTACATTCCCGGCCCTTTTTAAATTTGGGGAGTTTGTTTTGTTTTGATTTTTGTTTTTGGCGGCACTGGGGATAGAACCCAGGGGCATTCTACCTCTGAGCTACACCCCCAGCCCTATTTTTTATTCTTTAATTTTTATTATATTATATTATATTATTATTATTATTATTATCATTATTATTATAGTACTGGGGATTGAACCCAGGGGCATTCTACCTCCAAGCTCCACCCCCAGCCCTATTTTTTATTCTTTCTTTTGAAACAGGGTCTCACTAAGTTGCCGAGGGCTTCACTAAGTAGCTGAGGCTGGCCGCGAACCTGCGATCCTCCAGTCTCAGCCTCCCAAATACCAGGATGACCGGCCCTTGGGGGTTTGTTTTGAACCAGGGTCTCTTGAGATTGCTGAGGCTGGCCTCGAACCTGCAATCCTCCTGTCTCAGCCTCCCAAGTACTGGGATGACAGGCGCGCCAGGCCACATGTAACCTCCCCGTCTTCCTCTGTGGATAGGAGCGGTAAGGATGGGCCTGGGCCATCTCTCAAGGGACCCCGATGCTGTCCCACCACGGTGGACAGGTCTCACCCCTCTGAGTCCAGCAAAGGTCCCCCCCCAGAGCCCCACACGCATGCGTATTATCTCCTCAGACCTTACAACCATCTATGGGGACGGGAGACGAGACTCGGTGGGCCAATGAGGAAGCGAAGTCTCCTGTCCCAGTCCCCATGCTCCCTGTCTCCTGGTTGGGGACACTGACCCCCGTGGGAAGCTCATCCAACGCCCGTCTCCCCGCTAGCCTGTGCGCTCCAGGTCTCGGCGGCGTCCCCAGTCCCCAGAGAGGCTCTGAAGGTGTTGATGGCGAGGACAGGGGGACACTGTGTCCTCTACAGGCCCGGTGTCCAAAGAGTCAACAGTTCCTGACAGCGATGGGACCACCTCTCTGGACCTTGGTCCCTGCCTGGTGACCGCAGCCGGCTGGGTGTTTATCCAAGTTGGAGAAGGGGAAATACCTGGCACTAGGAAGCAGAGATTCTCTGGAGCCTGGCATGACCGTCATGCCCACCCCCTTCTGTCTCGGGGACCTCCCCGGGCCTGGCGCCGGGGCCCGTCCAACTCATCACTGTCACCTGGCACAGCCCTCACTCCCCCAAGACCTCAGTTTCCCCATCTGTCTCTGTTTCAACATTTTTTTCTTTCTTTGTGTGTGTGTGTGTGTGTGTGTGTGTGTGTGTGTATGTGTGTATGTGTATGGTACTGTATTATTTTATTTTTATTTTATTTATTTATTTATTTATTTGTGGTACTGGGGATTGAACCCAGGGGCAGTCTACCTCTGAGCTCCACCCCCAGCCCTATTTTAGTTTTTATTTAATTTAATTTATTTATTTTTTGTCTGTGTGTGTGGTACTGGAGATTGATCCCAGGGGCATTCTACCTCTGAGCTACACCCCCCAGCCCTATTTTATCTTTTGTTTTATTTTATTTATTTTCTTTTTTTTGTGGTACTGGGGATTGAACCCAGGGGCATTCTACCTCTGAGCTACACCCCTAGCCCTATTTAATTTAATTTATTTATTTTATTTTTTGTGGTAGTAGGGATTGAACCCAGGGGCATTCTACCTATGAGCTACACCCCCGGCCCTATTTTATTTTATTTTATTTTTTAATTTAATTTAATTTAATTTTATATTTTATTTTATTTTATTATTTTATTTTATTTATTTTATTATTTTATTTTATTATTTTATTTTATTTTATTATTTTATTTTATTTTATTATTTTATTTTATTATTTTATTATTTTATTTTATTTTTTATTTTATTTTTTATTTTATTTTATTTTATTTTATATTTTATTTTATTTTATTTTATTTTATTTTATTATTTTATTGTGGTACTGGGGATTGAACCCAGGGGCATTCTACCTCTGAGCTACACCCCCGACCCTATTTTAGTTTTTATTTTATTTATTTATTTTATTTTTTGTGGTACTAGGGATTGATCCCAGGGGCATTCTACCTCCGAGCTACACCACCAGTCCTATTTTATTATTTTTATTTATTTTTTGTGGTACTGGGGATTGATCCCAGGGACATTCTACCTCTGAGCTCCACCCCCAGCCCTATTTTATTTTTTATTTTGAAAAAGGGTCTCGGTAAGCTAATGAGAATCTCCCTATTTGCTGAGGCTGGCCTCGAACCTGCAATCCTCCTCCTGTCTCAGCCTCCCAAATACTGGGATGACAAGCGTGCGCCACCACGCCGGGCTCTGTTTAATTTTTTTATTTGGAAACAGGTTCTCGCTAAGTTGCTGAGGGCCTCGCTAAATTGCTGAGGCTGGCCTCGAATCTGGAGGCCTCCGGTCTCAGCTTCCTCCCAAGTACTGGGATGACAGGCGTGCGCCACCACGCCTGGCTCGCTTCAATGCCATCTAAGTCTCTGTCCCTCTTCGGAATTTCAAAACCTTGGACCTCAGTTCCCAGCTCAGAATTCCCAAGTCGACTTTACAGAGCTCCAGGAAACGAGAGAGAGGCTCGAGCCCAGGGCTGCTATGCCAAGAGAACATTTCACTAATTGCCTGCTTTACACACACACACACACACACACACACACACACACCTACCTCAGCACCCCCTGAAAATCTACCTTCTTTTTCTGGGGGGGCGGCTACTGGTACTGGGAATGGAACCCAGGGGCATTCTACCTCTGAGCTCCACCCCGAGCCCTTTTTTCATTTTGAAGCAAGGTCTCACTAAGTTGCCGAAGGTCTCGCTAAATTGCTAAGGCTGGCCTCCAACCTGCGATCCTCCTATCTCAGCCTCCCAAACCTTGGGATTCCAGGTGTGCACCAGCACGCCCTGCTCAAATCTACCTTCTTTAAGCATATTCACAGAAAGATGCGGTGACAAATTTGAGTTCTTTTATGTTATCTATATTTCGTTCCGGCATCCCACCCCCCTTCTCCCAGGGAATCTATGGATAGTCAGCTACAGATTTAACAGTGGGAGTATTTTTTTATTTTTTGCAGTACTGGGGATGGAACCCAGGGGCATTCTACCTCCGAGCTACACCCCAGCCCTATTTTTTATTCTTTATTTTGAAACAGAGTCTCACTAAGTTGCAGAGGGCCTCACTAAGTAGCTGAGGCTGGTCGCAAACCTGCGATCCTCCTGTATCAGCCTCCTAAGTGCTGGGATGACAAGCGTGCGCCACCACAGCCGGCTGGGAGTATATTTATTTATTTATTTATTTATTTATTTATTTATTTATTTTTTGTGGAACTGGGGATGGAACCCAGGGACATTCTACCTCCAAGCTACACGCCCAGCCCTGTTTTTTACTCTTTTATTTTTGAAACAAGGTCTCACTAAGTTGCGGAGGGCCTCACTAAGTAGCTGAGGCTGGCCTTGAACCCGGATCCTCCTGTCTCAGCCTCCCAAGTACTGGGATGACAAGAGTGCACCACCATGCCCGGCTGGGAGAATGTTTTAAAATAAATGCTATAGCCGGGTGTGGTGGTGCACGCCTGTAATACCAGGACTTGGGAGGCTGAGACAGAAGGATCACAGGTTCGTGGCCAGCCTCAGCACTTTAGCAAGGCCTTCAGCAACTTAGCGAGACCTTGTTTCAAAAATAAAAATAGAGCCGGGCGTGGTGGCGCATGCTTGTCATCCCAGTACTTGGGAGGCAGAGACCAGAGGATCCAGGTTCGCGGCCAGCCTCAGCTACTTAGTGAGGCCCTCCGCAACTTCGTGAGACCCGGTTTCAAAATAAAGTATAAAAAATAGGGCCGGGGGTGTAGCTCGGAGGTAAAACGCCCCTGGGTTCAATCCCCGGTACCGCAAAAAATAAATAAATAAAATAAAATAAGGCTGGGGGTGTACCTCGGAGGTCGAATGCCCCTGAGTCCAATCCCCAGTATCACAAAAAATAAAATACACACTACAGGGTTAGGGATGGGCACTTGTCTGGCACACACAGGCCCCAGGCTCAATCCCAGCACCGCAAATATAAACCCCGCCATCCACTCTCTGAGCAGGGGTTCTATTCCTGCATCTGTATATACCAGCTGGGTGACTTCAGGCAGGTGGCATGACCTCTCTGTGCAAGGCCTGGTTCCCAAGGTACAGAGAACATCCAGTGAACTCCCACATGCTGAGCACTTACTACAGAGTCTGGCACACACACACAGCCATTCGGTGAGCACCTGCCTTCGGGGTTAAACTCAAACACAACCGACACCTGGTTGTGCAGCTCTTCTGTTGGGATGCGAAGGAATCAGGGCCTCCCTGCCTCCCTGGAGCCCGGGACGGGCCTGCTTAGAACCTGCCCTGAAATGTGCCCACAGGCAGGATGCTCCATGACATTAAACAATGACTGCTAATATCTTTTTTTTTTTTTTTTGG
>PVJS01019283.1:0-33881 GCA_004027185.1 Glis glis | reverse complement strand
ATTGAACGCAGGGGTGTTCTACCTCCGCGCTACACCCCCGGTCCTATTTTTTTATGCTTTATTTTTGAAACCGGGTCTCACGAAGTTGCGGAGGGCCTCACTAGGTAGAGAGAGAAAGAGAAAGAGAGAGAGAGAGAGAGAGGGAGGGAGGGAGAGAGAGAGAGAGAGAGAGAGAGAGAGAGAGAATCGCGCGCGCATGTGCACTGAGGTTGGCCGCGAACCCGGATCCTCCGGTCTCTGCCTCCCAAAGTACTGGGATTACAAGCTTGCG
Organism: Glis glis; assembly: GCA_004027185.1. Classification (NCBI taxonomy): domain Eukaryota; kingdom Metazoa; phylum Chordata; class Mammalia; order Rodentia; family Gliridae; genus Glis; species Glis glis. Next base: position 33,610 of record PVJS01019283.1, on the reverse strand, counting down.
CCACCACGCCTGGCACTCCCTTTAGTTTCTTATAACAAACATACATGAAGTTAACAAATACTGCAACAACCTCTCTATCCCTAGACATGTTACTGCAGTTAGTTCTTAATAACTAACTTTTAAAAAACCACAAATTCAGAAAATGTAAATGGAACAACAGATTTGAAAATGCTCCCATGTATTCATGTCCCACTAAAATAAAAATGTTTATATTTTATAAGAAATATGCAGCCGGGCGTGGTGGCGCACGCTTGTAATCCCAGTACTTTGGGAGGCGGAGACCGGAGGATCCGGGTTCACGGCCAGCCTCAGCTCTCGCTCTCTCTCTCTCTCTACCTAGTGAGGCCCTCCGCAACTTCGTGAGACCCGGTTTCAAAATAAAGTATAAAAAACAGGGCCGGGGGTGTAGCATGGAGGTAGAACGCCCCTGCGTTCAATCCCCGGTACCGCAAAAAAAAAAAAAAAAAAGAAATATGCAGACCTATAAGGCTTATTAACTTTAATTCATTATAAAAAAAGTTTTTTAATATTTAACAACCATATTTAGATTAAAGAACTGAAAAAGACAACAGAATCTTTAAATGATTTTTTTAAAAAGAGGGGGGATGCTTTTATTTGAAACATACTAAATTCTACCTATGCACCTACCATATGGAAAAAACCACCATGATTTGTACCAAAGATGCAACCTATACTTAAAAATTTAATTTACTCATATATCTTCTTCCTCATTTATTTCCCTAAGCCTCAAATTAATTTTCAGATTAAACTGAAGATTTAGTCTTTATGCCCTCATAATTCCCTACCCCATCCCTAGCAGAATATTAATTGAAATAATACCCAGACATGGCCTAGTGCTTAATTCCCTTCCATAAATTTTTAAAAATATATAGGAAATATACAATGAGAATCGAGCACATGGATAAAAAAACTCAATCTGCCAAGAAAAGAAAACCATCAAAGTTGGGCATGGTGGCACACACCTGAAATCCCAATACTTAGGAGGCTAAGACAGGAGGATCCCAGATTTGAAGCCAGCTTCAGCAATTTAGCAAGACCCTCAGCAACTTAGTGAGACCCTATTTCAAAAATAAAAAATATAATAGGGTTGAGGGTGCAGCTCAGAGGTAGAATGCCCCTGGCTTCAATCCCCAGTACCACAAAAAAAGAACTACATTGAGATTCCATCTCACCCCAGTCAGAATGACTATCATCAAGAATACAAAAAATAAACTGGGGTGGTAGCCTACACCTGTAATCCCACTACTTGGGAGACTGAGACAGGAGGATCACAGGTTTGAGGCCAGCCTCAGTAATTTAGTGACACCCTCAGCAACTTAGCGAGACTCTGTTTCAAAATTAAAAAATAAAAATGGCAGAATGCCCCTGGATTCAATCCCTAGTACTAAATAAATAAATAAATAAATGCTGGTGAGAACGATACAGGGCGGTGGTGGGGCTCTTATACGCTATTGGTCGGAATGTAAATTAGTACAGCCACTATGGAAAACAGTATGGCTAAAAATAGAACACCATATGACCCAGCTACACCACTCCTCTGTATATACCTGAAAGATTAAAATCAACATACTTAAGAGATATCTAGATACCCATGTTTAACATGGCAAAATTCACAATAACCAAGTTACAGAATCAACTTGGGTGCCTATCAGTAGATAAAGAAAATGTTTTATATATACACAATGGAGTATTATTCAGTCATAAAATGCAAAATCGTGTCATCTGCAGGAAAACAAATGGAACTGGAGAATGGTCATGATAAGTAAAATAAACCAGACTCATAAGTATGGCATGTTTCCCCTCATACGTGGAATCTAGGGGGTTAAAAAAACAATGTGAAAGTAGCAGGGAAACTACTGGAGAGAAGAGGAGAGGATCAAGGAAGGTAATGGGAGATATGATCAAAATATGTTATATGCATGTACACAATAAAACCCATTGTTCTGTATATTTAAAATTAACTAATAAAAGCAAAATTTTAAATAGAGCATTATTGGAAAAATGGTTTACTGGCTGCTATCTGCAAAATAACAGAGTAATTCTCATATCAACTTATAGGCATAACTTTATATCTTTTTTTTTTTTGTGGTACCAGGGATTGAACGCAGGGGCGTTCTACCTCCGCGCTACGCCCCCGGCCCTATTTTTTATACTTTATTTTGAAACCAGGTCTCACGAAGTCGCAGAGGGCCTCACTAAGGAGAGAGAGAGAGAGAGAGACAGGGAGAGAGAGAGCGAGAGAGCTGAGGCTGGCCGCGAACCCGGATCCTCCGGTCTCCACCTCCCAAAGTACTGGGATTACAAGTGTGCGCCACCACACCCGGCCTTATATCTTTAATATAGTAAATATTTATACTAAAACTCATTCTTTCTACAGTTATGTGACACATTGACAAAGGCAAATCACTAACTGCATTACTCAGATAATTATCTCATTTTACTGATTAAAAGCACAATAAAATTTTACAAGGGGAACTAATATCAAAACTAGAAAGGAATAACATTTGACCTTTAATACCTGGATGTGTCATTTTATAATTAATCATACTATAGTTCAGAGTGGATTTATAAAGTAGTCTCAAATTGCCCTTGACGTTTTCTTTGTTTGTATACAGATATATTATTATGTATACAAAGACAAGGCAAACTAAAAGTTCCATCTAAAAATTAAGGTCTGAAATAGGGCCTTACCAAGAGCGGTGCTGCGTCAGGTGTGGTGGTGGTGCACACCTATAATCCCAGAATTTAAGGGCTGAGACAGGTGGATTGCAGGTATAGCAATGAAGTGAGACTCTCAGCAACCTAGCAGAGCCGTGTTTCAAAACAAAAAATAAAAAAAGGTCTCAGGGTGTAGCTCAGAGGCAGAATGCCCCTGGGTTCGATCCCGGTACCACCCACAAAAAAATAGTGGTGTTGTCTTGGATTATTTTATTTTCTATATTCTTTACATTTAAGAAAAGAAGATACTAGGTCACCTGAAACATTTAAAGGTGAAAAAGAGCCAGGCATGGTAGTGCATTCCTGAATCCCAGCTACTTGGGAGGCTGAGGCAGGAGGATCACAAGTTCAAGGCTAGCCTCAGCAACTTAATGAGATCCTATCTCAAAATAAAAAATAAAATAAGGTTGGGGATATAGTTCAGTGACAGAGCATGCTCTGGGTTCAATCCCTAGTATGGCAAAAAAGAGAAGGAGAGAGAGAGAGAGAGAGAAGAAGGGAAGGGAAGGGAAGGGCAGGGCCAAGCCTGGGAGTACAAACCTGTAATCCCAGTACTTGGGAGGCTGAGAGAGGAGGATCGCAGGTTCAAGGATAGCCTCAGCAATTTAGCAAAACTCTCAGCAACCTAGGGAGACCCTGTTTCAAAATAGGGTCAGAGGAAAAATGCCCAGGGAACAATCCCCAGTAATACAAAAAAAGAAAAAAGATAAGAAGTGAGACTGAGTATTAGCATAATAGTGGGTTAAAGGGTAATCAGAGTAAACAAGGAGAACATAAAGATAAAAGACCACTCAATTTCTGACTCAAACTTAGAAAATAAATGTATAATGGAGACACCTACGGAAAGAAGCTCAAAACTGGTAGTCTGAAAGAATTGATCAGTTCTCCTATCTATGAATTAAAAGCTATTAAAAAAATAGGATATCAGTGCCCAGGTTAAGGTCTTGAAATAACATTTGTCACTAAAAGAAACTAGGACTTCTTAGAGAACTGGTTGATTCCAGAACATGAAATGTACAAGAGAAGCCGGGCGTGGTGGCGCACGCTTGTAATCCCAGTACTTGGGAGGCTGAGACCGGAGGATCTGGGTTCGGAGGATCTGGGTTCGCGGCCAGCCTCACCTACTTAGTGAGGCCTCTGCAACTTCGTGAGACCCGATTTCAAAATAAAGTATAAAAAATAGGGCCAGGGGGTGTAGCTCAGAGGTAAAATGCCCCTGGGTTCAATCCCTGGTACCGCAAAAAAAAAAAAAAGAAATGTACAAGAGGAGCACTGATTATCTTATCACCACAGACAGCAAGAAAGCTATCAAAAACCACTAGGGTCATGTTTTCTCCTGAAAAGACTCCCACTGACCAAAGAAGGAACAATTTGAACTTCAATAACAGTAACTACAATGGGTAAAAATCCATCAAATAGGTATAAATCCATCAGCTCATAATGGCATTTACAAAAAAGAATGAATTAGTCCCCTTTGGAAGAAGAAACTTATTATCTTGAGAACTGGTAAATAATGGGAAAGAAACAAGCATTTATCCTGTCCTTCCTTTTAAAGGAAACCACTAGGTAACCAAACAGGAAGTGAGGGGAAGTGACTTTATAAAAATACTCGTAATAAATGAAAATAAAATGATGCATTTATAAGTTCACCATTTTGCAACACCCAATGAATTAAAAAAAGCATTAACCATGAATAGCTGCTAACCTCACCAAAAAAAAAAAGGGAGAAAGAATGAATTTAATTAACATTGAGAGATTCCTGGGAACCTGAAACAGGAGGATCGTAGGTCAGAGGCCTGCCTCAGCAATTTAGTACCCTTTTGGGTGTAGCCCAGAGATAGAATGCCCCTGGGTTCAATCCTCAGTATCCCCCCCAAAGAGAGAACGAGAAAGAGAGATTGGTTCCTACTTTCCTGCCTCAACCCACCTATAACAATGCCTAAGAGATTAAACTTGAGTCTGATCCATCTCTGGACCCAGCTGTCCATCTGCAGGAAATACAGAGGACAAAGGAATATGTTGAAATGAACCTTGAGTAAGCAATCAGCAAAATGCAGATTGGGAGAAACTACAGTTCAAACCTGGATTCTTCAACAAGAAAAAGAAAAGGGGTAGAAGATTAACCTAAAGATTAAAAGTGACAACTCGTATCAAAGCTACTTTTTAGTCAGCAAGGCTAACCTAGAGTATCTGGCAACACATATTTTGGTTATTACCATGAAAGGCAGAATAATGGTTACTTGTGGGGAAAGCTGCTGTGATGGTAATGGAGAACTCAGAAGAGGCTTCTAGGGAGTGAGGCAAAGTTCTATTTCTTAACCTGATTGGTGATTACAAAGGTGTCTGCCTTTTAATAATTCGCCAAGCCATACATTCATTTTGTACTGATTATATTACAATATCAATTTTTTAAAATAGTAAGTTACCAACACACCTGAACATTTCAATATTTAACAAAGTCTAGGTATGTTTCCCATTCTTCAACCTGGTGAAAACGAGATTATAAGGAGTCAATACCCATCATTTCCTCCCTACTCACTTCTTCTTCTTCTAAGGGAACCAATTAAAAATCACTTTCCTGGGATAGGCGTGGTGATGCAAGTCTGTAATCACAGTACTTGGGAGGTTGAGACAGGAGGACTGCATGTTCAAGACCAGCCTCAGAAACATAGCAAGACTCTGAGCAACCTAGCAAGACCCAGTTTCCAAACAAAAACATAAAGAGGGCTGGGGATATAGTTTGGAAGTGGAATGCCCCTGGGTTCAATCCCCAGTACCACAGAAAAAAAAAAAAATCACTTTCCTGGGAGTGTAGAATTCCAAGAAAGAGACTACAGATATCCAAACCTGTTTCTCTTTGAGTCTTCTCCTAAGATTGCTCAACCCCAAGACATAGGAGTCAGGATTGATTCTTCTTTCTTCTTCATTCCCCACAGCTAAGCTAGTCTATCAGAGTCCTTCATTTCTAACTCCAAAATATAACTTAAATCTGTCCACATCTTCCATCTCCACTGACTCCATCATCGCTAACCATGAATTATTATAATAGCCTCCTGTTTCTGATTTTACTCTTACCCCTCTACAATCTACTCTAACCAAATCAACCAGAATGATCTTTTTAAACTATAAACTGCTTAAAACCCTTTAATGACAGCCTATGGCACTCTGACAAATCCAAATTCCTTCCCATGCCTTGCATCTGAATCTCTGCCCATCTCTCTGACCTCATCTCTAGCCACTTTCTCCCATCCTACAACCCAGTCACAATGGCCTCATTTCAATTCCAATTCCTCCCACAAACTAAACTCTTTCCCCCTTTAGACATTTTCATGGCTTTTCCCCCTCACTAGAACCACACACACACACAGCTACTCACATGATTAATCTCTCAATGTCATGTTGTAGCTTAAATATCACCTTCTCAGAGCAGTCTCCTCTAGTTGCCCTACTAAGCAATTTCCACCATTTTTTTTCTATTAATACATGTTCAAGCTCCAATGAGAGTGTAGGTTCTATGAGGGCAAAGATACCATCTATTTCATTTACCAATGTACTTAGCATCCAGGGTTTAGAATGTGGTCAATTAATCATTAATATATTAATAAATGATCAAGTGAGTGAACCAAGACTGACAGCTAATTTCAACCATGAGGAGTAATCGGTAAGAGAGCAGTAAGTAAGAGAATAAGTAATCAGTAAGAGAGCAGTAAGCAGTAAGACAGTAAGTAATCAGTCTTCAGAAAAAACAGGAGAATAAGCAACCCAACAGAGACCGACTATGTGGCTCCAGAGAGACAGAATCAAGGCAATTAGCCACCTGTTATCTTCATTTCTTGCTTTCTTCAAATATATAAAAAGTTCACCTAAATTACAAAAAGACGTTTAACTTCCATTCCTTCTAACTGTAGGACTCTAGATACCACGATTTCAGAAAACCAAAAGTCCTAAAAATGAAAAGATGATCTGGAAAAAGAAGACTAGTCTATATTTTGACTACAGAAATTACCCCATCCTTGGATCACAAATGCTCAACAATTTCTCCAATTATATACAAATGTATGTGTGGGTCAAAATACTGATATATGTTTATATATAAAGATAGCTGGAAATATCTGAAAAATTTATTCAATTCACCTGTTTTTTACGATGCCTGGTATCATACAATCTACAGACTAATTCAGAACCCAATACTACCTATACTAATGAATTACCATGTTAACAGTTGTTGGTAATTCTCATTTCCTATGAAGTCATTTTTCAAGATATGTCCTTTGATGTACTTTCAGAAATTCAAGTTAATCTGAACTTCAATATTCATAATATGTAACAAAAATTATTTTTCATATTTACACATGTCTTTTACATACTTGCTAGATTCATGTATTTTATTTCAGACTCTATATTTAAAAAGTTGTAATAAAACATTTCAAACATAGAGTCTTTGTTCTAAGAGCTAAAAGCTTCTTGAAATTAGAATAATCCTAACATGAAGAAATTCAAATAAAATCACCATAAAAAAGAAGATTGGGGTAAAGTTAAAAAAATAAAGTTTCTATCAGGATAAGTTTTCTCTTTAGAAGAAAAATGTTAAGACCTTTTGTAGAGAGGGTGTGGAGCTGGTAGGGAGTCAGAAATTGAGATCATCATAATTATAGTTGGATGTTTCTAGCACAGGGTCACAGTCTACACCATAAGGCAAATGAGCCTTCGCCTCATAGCAACCTTCAAATATTACATTTTCCTTTGTAAACTCTCAGATATGACAGATAATCATTTTACATATTCCCATACTTTAATTGGGTCATATATAAATTGTGCCAAATATAGTAGTTTTTAAAATTAGTTTACTCTCTCTCCTTCACCTCTTCCCTTTCTAGAATCTTTTTTTTTTTTTTTTGCGGTACTGAGATTGAACCCAGGAGCATTCTACCCCCGAGCTACACCCCCAGCCCTATTTTATTCTTTATTTTTAAAACAGGGTCTCACTAAGTAGCTGAGGCTGACTACAAACCTGTGATCCTCCTGTCTCAGCCTCTCAAGTACTGGGATTACAAGTGTGCACCACTACTCCTGGCTCCTTTCTAGAATCTTAAAAGAATATCTATATGACATGTATACATCCTTTGGTAATACCATCACCTCTATTAAGTATCAGAATAAAGATGGAAATGAATTTGGCTTTCTGTCACTAATACATACACCAGCAATATTTTTTAAACTACATACATTAGTGGGTCATGAAAATAATTTGGTGGTTCATACTACTGAGCACTGAGTCTCAGTATCTTATGTTAAAAAAAGTTTTTGAAAGCCATTAATATATGATGACCTGAAGTGACAATATCTCTAGTTCAACACAGAATTCTTTGAAACCAAAAAGAAAAACATGAAATTCTTCACAAACTAAGCATTCATCTTCCTCTTATAATCCAAACAAGTGTTCAGTTTAAACCTTTAAAAGTTTTGTGGAATGCATACTTAGATTACTTCAAAAAAGCAAATTTCATACCAGGCATGGTGGCACACGCCTGTAATCCCAGTACTTGGGAGACTGAGACAGGAGGATCACAGGTTCAAGGACAGCCTCAGCAACTTAGGCTCTCATCAACTGTGAGACCCTGTTTCCAAATAAAAAATAAAACAGTGCTGTGGGTGTAGCCCAGAGGTAGAATGCCCCCTGGGTTCCATCCCCAGTACCACCAAAAAAAAAAAAAAGCAAATTTCAATCCAGTCTGTGTTTCATATATATTTTCCTTTACTTTACACTTCTAACAAATTCTTCAGTACTTGTATATTCTACATCGTCCCCTAAAGAACAAGAGATAAATTAATCATTGCCTAGAGTCTACTAAAGACTTGGTTTCTCAGTTGTCTTTATGTGCAACTGAGATCTGCTCACCTGGAAGTACTCCAGATTTCACTGTCATACTCCCCCTGACCAAGAAGGAAAGGTCAATTGACTGTTCCCATCTACAGCGCCTAAATTAACTTTAATGGAGTTGGTGTCAACCTAAATTAACCAAGATAGCATGTGCTTTAGGGACCAAGCTGTTAACTCAAAGAGATGTTTCTGTTGGCTGGGTTCTTCTCCTCCTGACTACTTTAGACACTTTATACACTTGCCTGCCTCTAAAACTGGAAACTTCCAGGCTGAAGATGTAGATCAGTGGAAGAGTATGTGCTTAGCATGTGCAAGGCCCTGGGTTCAATGCCCAGCACCACAAATAAAAATGAAATCAGGCCAGGCATGGTGGCGCACACTTGTAATCCCAGTACTTGGGAGGCTGAGACAGGAGGATCCAGGTTCGCAGCCAGCCTCAGCTACTTAGTGGGGCCCTCCGCAACTTAGTGAGACCCTGTTTCCAAATAAAGAATAAAAAAATAGGACTGGGGGTGGAGCTTGGAGGTAGAATTCCCCTGGGTTCAACCCCCAGTACCACAAAAAGATAAAAATAAAAAATCAAATCAACTCAAACTGGAAACTCCCCAAAGGACCTCCTCCCTAAGGCTGCTTGCTGTCTTTGTGTTTTGTTTTTTATGAGTTCTTAAGAGTTCATCTTCTCAAAGACAACTCCAGCTCTCCACTTAGTGAATCTCCAATAATAAGCACAAAAAAATTCACCTTCCAACATTCCAAGGACATATAAATTAGGAATGTGGATGGACATAAAATGAAGTCCACCTCCTTCTTCTCATTGCAATATCTTCATGATATTCATGATATTCTACTATCTACTTAGTTGGTTTGTTGTTTTGTTCCACCCAATTCAACTCCTGAGAGCAGAGAGTTCTCTGTTATCTATCTTCATTTCTAGCTCCTAGCCTAGGATCAGGGCAACAGGTGCTACAAGGTGATGAGGGCGCTTCATGTGAAGAAACACTTCCTACTTTACCTTTCTATATCCTTGTCCCTTTGTCTTTGCTTTTCTCATCCCATAATTATCTTCTGACTTATAATCCATCTACTCATAGCAACATTTGCCCTTATGATTGTTTTCCCACCTTCACTTTTCATTTATGTGAATGAACTCTGAAGCCCTAACAATTTTATTTCAATCTTCAATTTTACTTCCCCCAAACCACTTTTATTTAAAAAAAAATTGCCACAAAAAAGTGCCACAGAATCTAATTGTAACTTAAATCAAAGACCACTCCTCAACTGTCTTGAGAGTATGCTTCAATAGCTTATTTATTATGCTCCCAGTGTTTTCATTGTTCCACACCAACTTGTCTTCCAACTATACTGTAATTAACAAGTTTTAAATAACTACTAAACTTACTACTTGAGGAACAAGGTCTATCTGGCAAGTATCTCTCTCCAGCAATGACATTCCATCCTCTCTTTGCCAAATAATGTATAAAAGGATATACCCTCTGACAACCTGAGTTCTCATGCTTCTGAAGACCTCTGCGACAGACCCGTCAAGGAAACCTGGGAATCTACAAGCCATCCTGGCACCTCAAGTCAGTGACAGGGTGACTTTATTTATTGCCTATGTTTTACTCAAGCCTTGTTAGGAAATCAGATCAATGAATGTGAGGGTGAGAGGTGCCTCACAGACTGTCTAGGACTCTGAGTTATGGATCTTAAAACACTCCAATCTTCAACTGCCAGAGGAGAAGAATGATACCCAAAGAAACAGATTTCAAAGTCAGTGACAAAGCTGAGTCTAACACTATACATGTGTGTATGTGTGCGATACAGACATTGACATGTATATAAACATCCTAAAAATGCAGAGACATGTATGGAAAGGACATATACCCAATTCAAGATAGTGATCCCCTCTGGAGAATGGGAAGGGAAGACAATTGAGAAGAGATACAAAAGGGGCGAGGAGGGGGGCTTCAAATGTATTGGTATTTTATCTCTTAAGCTGGGGAGTAATACATAAGTATTTATTAAATAAAATAGAACCCATTATCTTCTGCATATCTAAAATTGTGTAATAAAAAAGAACAGGAAGATGGCATATAATCAAATGAGTATCATATCAGGAATACACAGTAATATCTCAGGCTAGAAAGTACCCAGAAAAGATACTTTATGAAGCAGGCTTTGAAGAAATAAAACAGATTACAGGCAAAAAAAGAAAATAACATAAGCTTTTTTAAAGGAAAAGCATGAACAAAGGCAAAACTGGGAGTACACACAGCCTACGACCTAAACAATGGGGACAGATTCACCTTGGAGAAAAGAAACAGAAGGCTGGGAGTTAAGACTGAGACCAAGTAATGGAGGTCTTAGAAACTAAGGAGACAAGTGTAAGTGAAGTAATGTTTTAGCTAAATAAATCAGAAGCTGCACCGTATGACGCATTAGAAGGTTCTGTAGTACAGCAAAAGGGAGAAGGAATAAGGAACTAGCAACTAGGTTCTGGTGTCCTGTCACCAAACCAAACACGGCGCTTCTGGTGTTAAAATGTTGCCACTGCTAAAATATTTTGGAACACCTCTGGACTAAAGTGACCTCTTAGAAGGCATGACTGCAGTTCAAATGTGAGCATCCTGATGCCCAGGAATGGAGCAGCAATCTTGGGAATGAAAAGAAGGGGAGGGGAAATTCACAGACTATTTAATGGAAAATGTTGTAGAATCTAATGACAAACTAGAAAGAATAATGAAAAAGTAGTCCTACATAAAAAAAAATTTAAAATGCCAATGGCATTCTTACAGAGATTAAGTAGAGAATAAGGGAAGGGGACCAGGATGTCATAGACAAAGATGACCACTACATTATGGAATGCTAAGAAAGTTTCAAAATGGCATCACTGTACATAATAAGAGTACACAGGCCAGCCTCAGCTACTTAGTGAGGCCTCTGCAACTTCATGAGACCTGGTTTCAAAATAAAGTATAAAAAATAGGGCCGGGGGTGTAGCTCGGAGGTAGAACGCCCTGGGTTCATTCCCCGGTATCGCAAAAAAAAAAAAAAAGTACACAGCCTCACAGCCAATCAGACCCAGGATTCTGTTGCCTTCTCTGCTTGACCAAGTTATTTAATCTTTCTGAGCTTCATTTAATAAAGAAAACACAAGTCAGCAAATAACATTATTGAACCCCCTATGGAGCACTGTACTAAGCACTTGATATATGACCTCATTTAATCCTCACAATACATTTTACAGATGATGAAATTTAAATTTAGAATTGGCATAGTGACAAAACCAGGACTACTATTTCTTAAGAATGTAACAATATTTCAATCACAGAATGCATATACCACAGTGCATAAAATTATATTGCCTAGTGACATCACAGCCTTCTACACAGCTCTGTGTAAGCACACTCTATGATATTTGCACAACGAATTACCTAGCAATGAGTTTCTCTGAACAAGTCCCGTTGTTAATTAATGCATTATTGTACAGATTTTCTGGCAAACAGTATGACCTCAAAAATGGTAGCTATACTTTATTATTAGAAGGTTTGATCAATAGAGGCAACACAAAAACTCACTGCCAGTAATTCCTGTCATGGCCTTCCATGTGGCAAACTCTTAGTGTCCTCATCTATAAAATAGAATTACTGCATATAATTTAACCTACTCCACAGGGTTGCTGTGAGGATTAAATATTATGAATATGAAAATGCTATGAAAAAATTTAAGAGATATTCAAATATAAGAGATTGATATCATATCTTTGGCTCTTCAGAAATGCCTTCCTGAGCTGGGGGCAGTGGGTTCACCTGCTACTCAGCACACTGAGTCAAGAGGACCACTTGAGCCCAGGAGTTCAAGACCAGGCTAGGCAACATGGCTAGATCTAGTCTCTTTACCAAAAAAAAAAAAAAAAAAAAACTAAAAAGAAATTCCTGGATCAAAATAAGCCTCAAAGAGAGTTAAAAATAAGTCTGTTAAATGTGCAACCACCACTTTGAAAAGTAGAAATCACCATGGAATTACCACCCACACCTTCCCCTCACTCCTCCAGGTTGTCTAATGTCTTTGCAAGGGCAAGGATTCTCCTACACTTATAATGAAACTCTGATAACTTACAGTAGAGCTAGTCAATAGAGCTTCTACTCAATGCAGAGCTGTTCAAGTTGACCTGTGGTATTATCTCAGAGGTGACCCCCTAGAGTCCTTCCAAGACAGAAAAAAAAAAATGAACCAGGTGTAGTGGCACACATCTGTAATCCCAGGACTTGGGAGGCTGAGACAGGAGAATCACAGGTTGGAGGCCAGCCTCAACAACTTTGTGAGACTCTCAGCAAGCTAGCAAGACCCTGTTTCAAAACAAAAAATAAAAAAAGGGTTGGGGGTGAAGCTCATAAGTAGAATGCCCCGGATTCAATCCTCAATACGACAGCAAAAAAAAAAAAATGTTCCCCATTTTCTTCTGTAGTATTAAAACTAGGTGTCCAGTGAGCACTAGAAGACAGATGTCCTATAAAATGCTAGAAAAGAATCTATCAGTTGACTTGTTACCAAGGCGCTGATAGCAGGTCCCTTTTGGAAACCTCTCCAGGACCTCCCTTTTTTCACCTGAACAGATGGTTTCCAGGCCTCAAGTCTCAGGTATCTAGTCACACAATTCACAATAGCTCCCAAAGTCCCTACCTTTTTAATTATTCCATGTCCTTGAATACAACACCTTTCATCTAAAGATCTCTAGGTATCAAAGCACATGAACTCTTTAATCATCACAACAGCACTCTCTGGGAGAGAGATTATTACCCTTATTTTATAAACTGAAAATGAAAGGCTGAGGTTAAATATTTTATCCAGCATCATCAATTAGTTGATTCATGGGGGGCAGGGGTAATGCGCATTATGAACGCATATCAATGGACAACATTAATTTAGTTTTCCAGAGATCGTTGCAAATATTAGGACAAACATCTTACTTTGTACGCATATACTTCCAATATTATCAAAGATTAAATATAAACTAACAATAAATACCATACCAACGCCTCGCTATTTTTACATGCAAAACTACATGGGGGAAGGGTTCTAATTTAAGATTCCTACTGCCTTGCATCCATAAATTCTTTCGAACTTGAGTGGGCAGGGAGAACAGCACCTGTCAGGGCAGCATACCCACATTAAGTTTTACACACTGCGTAGCTATTAATACTTTATTCCTTAAACCGTAAATAAACAGCCCGCCTTCCCAAAAAATAAAAGGGCAACATTATGAAGACTAGTTGACGAGAAAGCCCACACGGCTGTAGGAAGACCGACTGATCTCCTCGTTCCAGGTCTCCGGGCTTCTTGGAGTTGGCACGAGGGAAGCCCCGCCCGCCCCAGGCTCGGGCCGCGGGGAGCCGGCGCCGGCTGCCCACCCGGCTTCCACGCCGCCAGCCCGCCGGCGGGGAGGCGAGCAGCGGGCCGCGGGGGCGCCGGGCCTCGGGCCGACGGCGAGCCCGGGCTGCCTGCCGCCCCGGCGCGCCGGGCTCGAGCGGGGCGAGGGGCAGTCGGGCCGGGCCTAGCCGCCCGCCCCGCGCTGGCCGGCGCCTTCCCGCTTCTCCCGCGATCATTACCTCTTAGGCGCGGGCGGCTGCTCCATGGCGGCCGGGGGCAGAGAGAGGGGTCGGGTGGAGCGCGAAGGCCGGAGGGAGGAAAGGACTTGGGCACCGGCCGGCAGGGCCCGGGAACCAACCAGGGAAACTCCGGGAGCTCGGACCAACTTCCCCGTAACTCCACGGCGGATCTCCCTCCCGCCCCGAGCGCGGCTCCTCCCGGCCCGCCCCGCCCTCGGCCGCCCGCCGCAGCCCGGAGTGCGGGCGGATCCCGGCGCCGCGGAGGGTGGGCGGAGCCTGCCGCGGAACCGGGCGCGTGGGCGGGGCCAGGGCCGGGAGGGCGGGGCCCGGGCGGGAAGGCGAGCGGAGGCGACGCGGGCGGAGGGCGGGGCCTGCCGCAGCGGTGGAGAGCGGAGAAAAGAGGCGGGGCCAGAAGGGCCGGGGGCGTGGCCTCGGCCGGCTCCGCAGCTCCGGGCGCGTGAACCGCCCTGGACCCGGGCTCCGGGCTCCGGCTCCTCGCCCCGGGTCACGGCGTTCGCCCCAATGTAATTTGACTCAGTTCTCTGGATTTCTCAACGATACATCCCAAACATCTTGGGAAGCCGTTTGAAGTATAACTGACTGCCCACGCTCCCCTCCCTAGTTCTGTTTATAATTATTGGTTCTGTTTTCCCGCAGCCATTTGACATTTTGTAGATATTAGTAGGGACTGTATCGCTACTACTGGAAATTCTTGTTTGATTTTGATTGTAGACAAGCGCCTCACTACGTTTCACAGTCATTACATATAATTACAGAGAAAGTAATTACTGCAGTGATCTCAGTGCACTGGGGGCTTGCTGGCTGTCCAGCTGGTAACCTGGCAAACCTATCACAAATTACAGCGCTTGGAAAGGTACTCAAGAAAAGCTCGAGCTCGTTTCCTTTCCTCTTGGATCCTCTCCCCCAAACCTCTCCCAACAACCCTCATCCCATTGGAATTTGACCCCTTCATCCATTAGTGTTACACTGCTCAGCCCTTAAATTTGTAGGCATCCTTCTTATGACTATGTACAGCTGCTGTATGAATTTGGTTGTATATTGTTAGAAATTGTCAAGATGAACAATCATAGAGGGTTTTCTTGGAGGTTGGAACAATGAATATGGAGAAAATGTTCAATAATATGACACTTTAGACAAGTATAGTTCAGTCCTCTTTTTGAGTTATTTAAAGTTTCACTGTGTGATAAGTTTACACAATGTCTTTTCAAGCCATTATATTTCCCCCTAAATTTAGTTGTTTGTTAAGACCATTCATTGTTGAAACAAAGTCAACTTCTATGAACAAGAGAGATTACCACAAAATTGTATACTCTTCCATTTACTGAAGATCTAGAATCTATTCAGAAGCAATAGAAAAACAAACAAAAAAACTAAATCATTAAGATGCTCAAGCTGGAAAGAACCTTTGAAATGGTCCCATCCTACCGCTCACGCTCATCCTCACTTCCATGCCATACTCCCACCATTTTGTGTTTCATCAGAAAAACATCTTAGCTGGGCGTGGTGGCACACACCTGTAATACCAGTACTTGGGAGGCTGAGACAGGAGGATTGCCAGTTGGAGTCCAGCCTCAGCAATTTAGTGAGATGCTGTTTCAAAATAACAAATAAAAAAAATAGAGCCGGGAATGTAGCTTGGAGGTAAAATGCCTCTGAGTTCAACCTCCAGTACAGAAAGGAAAGGAAAGGAAAAGAAAGGAAAGGAAAGGAAAGGAAAGGAAAGGAAAGGAAAGGAAAGGAAAAACATCTTGAGAAGTTCTTTCATCTTTAAAAAAAAAAATCATACTTTAAAATAGGCTTCTTGTTGTCTTACCAATCCTAAGCTCCAGAGAGCCTTTCCCAGCCAAACCATCAACAGCATCACCTACTACCTCTTGCATTTAAGTTGTCAAAGAGATGCCTATTTTATATGGTCCATAATGCTCTATGCTGGCTTGTATGTGACACTTAGCGCACTGTATTGAATTCTGTTTATTGGATGGTCATCCCAACCCAACCATGAGCAACTGAGAGCCAAATCATTTCTATGCTCTCTCTATCCCTTACATAGCAGGTGCCTAGCACCTAATGCAGGTGCTAGGCTGGATAGCCTCCTCTTGCTTCCCCAGATTCACTCTCCATCCTTCTCCACCTGCTCTCAGCACCAAGGGCTAACTTGAGTCGCTGGCATCACTGGGTTCCCCAGCCCACTGACATATGGCTGAGTCTGATGACAAGACCCCTAGCAGGAGGTCATCAGAGGAAAAAAGGAGTGTGAGGTCGCTGTTTATTTATTCCCCTGGTTCCCTTCCTGTGAGGTCATCTAGGACTGTGTTCCAGCGAGTCACTGCTCCTTTCAAGAAAAACTACCCAACTCTCCTTCCTTCCCCTTTGCAGCCTAGGGGTCATGACTCTTCTGCTATTCCCTGGGTTCCTTCTCTATCTCCTATGTTCTTCTATACCTCAATGCTCCTCTACTGACCCTGTGTAAATTAAATCCTCCTCAACTGACCTTAACTTAAGTCTACCTTCCAAAGGATTTCCTTTTGGAACCCTGACTGATATACACATAAGGAAGGTCTGTAGAAAGGTCTGTAGAAAGATCTGTAATAATATTAGAAAATAAATCTCCCACGTCTTCCTCAATTTGAAAAGGAGAGGACTACCAATTAATTATATGTGACTTCAATAGAATTAGATTCTTAGCCTACATTATCTCATTGAGCCCTTAAAATTACCTTATAAAGTAGTTGTTATTTAATTTTATAGGTAAGGAAACTGAGGTTCAGAGGGGCAAAGGAAATTACCCTAGGCCAAATAGTCTGCATTCTAACCCAGGCCTCCATGACCCCCAAAGCCAGGCCTCATTCCACCGTAAGTCAGACAACAAATATTTACTGAGCATCTAAATATGCCAAGTACTATTTTAGGTTGGGGGATTTATCAGTGAAGAAAACATGCACATTCCTGCCCTCCTAGGGTTTAATAGACAAAGAAACAAAAAATCTTGCCTTCTGTTTGGGGAAACATAATAAGATAAATAAGTATCTAATCAGTAATGTTGGAGAGTGGAAACTGGTAAAGAAGAAAAATTAAGTATGGACTATACAGTAGAGGGAAAATGATGCAATTTAGGAAGTATGGCCAGGGAGGCCTCAACGAGATGGTAACTGAGGAAGAGGGGGAGAGATCCATGCAGACAGCTAACGGAAGACAGCATAAGGCCAAGGGAATCGTTTGTACTAATGTCAAGAGGCAGAAATGTGCCTGGTGTGTTGTTACTGAATAAAAATTATTTTTCTCCTGAATTACTTAGGATAAAAGAAAAGAAAGTGCCTGGAACTTTTGTTTTAATTTGTCTGTGGAAAGCCAGCCTGAAGATCCCAAGAAGAAAAGCCCAGAAGTCCTCATTCAACCTACAAACAAGAGGCTTCCATGAATAAAATGGAAGCTATAGAAAGTAAAGAGATACAGACAAAGGTCACGTGGCTTCACTTAACTGTGAAAGTAAAGTATTCTCTCTCTGTTTCCAGCTATTCTGACCAAAATCAAGATTAAGTTTGTACTTTAATGATACTATCAAATAGCTGACTACAATTCTCAGTTGAGCACTGTTAGTCAGCTTTGTGTCATTATAACAAATACCTGAATAACTAACTTATAAAGAAAAAAGGTTTGTTTGGGCCCAAGTTTCATTTTGGAGGTTTCAGTCCTTGATTGGTTGGTCCCATTGCTTTTGACCCATGGTGGAGCAAAACGAATCACCTCCTGGCCAGGCAGCAAAAAAGAGAGGGAGAGCAAGGGACCAGACCCCACAGTCCCCTTTGAAAACACACCCCCAGCAACTTAAGACCTGCCCTAACTGCGGAAGCTATCAACTCCCAATAGCACCATGGGTGGGGACCAAACCTCTGAGGGACCCTTAGCCAAACCATAGCAAGTGCTCCAAGAGAAATGTGAGAGAAACCTGCAATTTGGGACCCAGTTCCTGTAAATAACAAAAAGCATATCTTTTGTAAATGATACATACAATATCATTTGGTAAATGATACATACCAAATTTTAGAGATAGAAAAGGATAAAAAATTCCTTATTATACTAGTTGTTGCTATTCACTGAAACTATAACTTTGTATTTTTCTCTCATTTTTATTTTTTGAAAAAATACTATTAATTAACAAATGTTAGTTAATCTTTTCTATGATTACCAGCAAGAGATTTGGGCAGAGAGAAAGCTCTGAACAAATATATTACATTGAGTAATTTTAATTTGCAAGGAAATTTGACCCATTTCCTGATTCATAGGTGGACAATTTTCCTCTGTGTCCTTACATTGTGGAAGAAGTAAATAGCTTTTGCAGGACTTTTTTAAGGGTACTAATCCCTTTAATAAGTGCAGAGCTTTCATGACCTAATTTCCTCCCCAAAGCCCTACCCCAAATACCATTACTTTAGGGGACTAGGATTTCTTTTTTTCTTTCTTCTTATTTCTTTTTTCTTTATGGGCCTAGGATTTCATCATATGAATTTCAGGGGAACATAAACATTCACACCATAGCACTAGTATTCTTTAGAGTTTTTTTTTCTTCTTATCAGCCTGTCCCTTGTTATTCCAATCCTGATATTAGTTAATAATTCTTCATATTAAACTTTCTCTGTTCAAATAACTGTGGTCTCTGTCTCTTGTGGTTTTTGTATCAGACTGAACCTTGACTGATACAGAAAATAACAGCAAAGAATCACTCTAAACTCAAAAATGCTTGATAAGATCAGTCTGATTTCACTTAGAGTTCAATACATAAATACCTACACTAGCAGTTTTAAAACTTTCTGATCTCGGAACAACTTTATACTCTTTAAAATTACAGTGAACCATAAAGAGCTTTTGCTTCTGACAATATTAAGAAATTAAAATTGAGGAATTTTTAAACATCAGAATATACAAGTTCATGTTCCCTTAGCCATCAGAGCAATGATCTCACCACATATCATGTAGCATCTGGAAAATTCCATCATATACTCATGAGGAATTAAGAGTGAGGAAGGCAAATAATAGCATTGTTTTAAAAATAATTTGACCTCATGGATCTCTTGAAGGGGTCTCAGTTACCCCCACAGAAACCAAGATCACAATTTTGAGAACCACTAATGTACCCTAACTTTACATAAACGTAACTAAGACCTATGGGGGAAAATATAGAAGATATGGTCCTTGCCCTTTAAGAACTCAGCTTAGTAGAAAATAAAGAATATATAATCATAGCCAGCCAGTACTTGGGAGGCTGAGACAGGAGGATCACAGCTTCACAGCTAGCCTCAGCAACTCAGCAAGTCCCTCAGCAACTTAGTGAGACCCTGTTATCAAAATTAAAAAATAAAAAGGGCTGGGGTATAGCTCAGAGGTAGAATGCCTCTGGGCTCAATCCCTAGCACCACACACACACATACACACACACACACAAATATATATATATGTATATATATATATATATATAGTCATAAGAGTAAAATAATTATTTAATCCTATATGTTATAAAGAATAAGTTCTGTCATTCAGAAAAGTGCTGAAGTTTGGACTGATATGGGCTGGAGCTCAGCAAAACAAAAATGCCTAGTCAGGCATGGTGGCACACGCTTGTAATCCCAGTACTTGGGAGGCTGAGACAGGAGGATCACAGCCTCAGAAACTTGTGAGGCCCTCCACAACTTAGTGAGACTCTGTTTCAAAATAAAAAATAAAATAGGGCTGGGGATGTAGCTCAGAGGTAGAACGTCCCTGGGTTCAATCCACAGTACCACACATACACACACACACACACACACACACACACACACACACACACAAAAGCGTTTTATTTTATAAAATCTACCCTCCTTATACACCAGTTATAAGAGGAAAAAAATGTTCTGTTATATACAAACGTAAGTTCCACAAACTGAGGATCTCTCAGAACACAGCAACAATTTGGTTAAGACACTGAACAGAAGGACAGAGATAAGGAAAAGATCAATACTCAGAACCTGGTAACCACATGAGTTGAAGCCCTTCCATGGCCAGCCGTAGTTACAATAATGTAAGGAACCTCAACTTTATAAATGAATCTGTTCTCTGCTTTCATAATTTTTCTTTCTATATTCTTGCTTTTTCAATTTGTTTATATTCTGGACTGTGGCCTCTATGAATAATTTCTAATTTGTCTTGTCTGAACTAAGCAAAAGAAGACTGAATACTTGAAAGCCAGGAAAACTAGGGGACTAAGAATACTTTAGATATACAGGTAGTGGTGACAAGTGAATGCTGTTGTCCGGGCGTGGTGGCGCAAGCTTGTAATCCCAGTACTTTGGGAGGCGGAGACCGGAGGATCCGGGTTCGGGTTCGTGGCCAGCCTCAGCGCTCTCTCTCTCTCTCTCTCTCTCTCTCTCTCTCCCTCTCTCCCTCTCTCTCTCTCTCTCTCTCTCTCTCTCTCTCTCTCTACTTAGTGAGGCCCTCCACAACTTCATGAGACCCGCTTTCAAAATAAAGTATAAAAAATAGGGCTGGGGGTGTAGCTCAGAGGTAGAACGCCCCTGGGTTCAATCCCTGGTACCGCAAAAAAAAAAAAAAAGAAGTGAATGCTCTTGGGAAACAGGGCCATGAAGCCCAGGGCAGGAGGAAGTAAAATATAATCAAATGAAAGATGAACCATATGTGCAAATGAGAAGAGGCAATATTTAAATGTTTCAAATTCTTGAATTAATCCATACATTTAGTGTAACTCCAATTTTTAAAAATTTCAAAAGGACATTTTATGGAATTTAACAGATTGATTCTCATCTTCAAATAAAGACCAAAAAACATTTAAAAGAGCCAGTAAGTTTTTTGGGGAAAAAATAAAAACAATGATGAGTCAGATATGGCAGCTTACACCTGTAATTCCAATACTTGGGAGGCTGAGACAGGAGAATCACAGGTTCGAAGCCAGCCTCTGAAGCTTAGCAAGACCCTCAGTAACTTACCAAGACCCTGTTTCAAAATGAAAAGACTGGGGGTGGAGCTCGTAGATAGACTGTCCCTGGTTTCAATCTCCAGTACAAAAAGAAGAAGAAGAAGGAGGAAGAGGAGGAGGAGGAGGAGGAGGAGGAGGAGGAGGAGGAGGAGGAGAGGCTTGTCCTGGCAGGTGGCAAAACATAAAACTGTGGGCATTAAAGTAGTGGGGCATTAATTTAAAAATTGATAAATTGATATATGTAATGAATATTGAGCCCAGAACAGAACTATTTTATATAAAAGTGTTGTTTATGATAAAGTGACATTTTACATCACAGAAGAATGGATCATTCAATAAATTGGAAAAAATAAAATAAAGTTACTTCTCTATTTCTAGGACCCTGCATCAGCTTGGTTTCTTTATATTGCAAGCTGCTGAAAACCCAGCCTACATTGCCTTACCCAAAGAAGGGCTCATCCTTAACTGGATGACCCCAGAGACTCAGAGAGGCTTTAGGGATGCGTTGAGTAGTGGCTCAAGATTGATATGAAAGACACTGATGCTTTTTGTTTATTCATTTATTTCTCATTTTCTGTCTCTCTGTTTTTTTGGGGGGGGTACTGGGAATTGAACCCAGGGGCATTCTACCTCCAAGCTACACCCCCAGCCTTTTTTAATTTTTATTTCTTTTTATTTTGAAACAGGGTCTCACCAAGTTGCTGAGGGGCTCGCTAAGCTACTGAGGCTGAACTCAAACCTGTGATCCTCCTGTCTCAGCTTCCCCAAGTACTGGGATTACAGGCGTGCACCACTACACCTGGCGTGATCTGACTTCTTCAGAGTCAGCTTCATTCTAAAGCTAAGAGGCTGCCCAAGTTCTAAGCTCCAAATATGCACCCCAAAGTGCCCTCAAAGGAGCAGTTTGGTGGCTCCCCTAAAAGAAGGAGGAACCCCCTCTCATGTAATCCTTCCATAACCTCCATTCTTGTCATTGGCTCACACTGTCAGAGCGACCATTCCCCAGCATGCAATGATCAGTTTACCTCTGAACCAATGATTGGCATATTTGAATAAAACAGTGTGGAAAGAGGGATGGAAATTTCCTGTTTGATCTAAAACAGCAGGGCCCTCCCTTAGAGGTATGGATGTTGTCAATTTCCATTGTAAGTACCCACACAAAAGAAATGCCTATCACACAAAAGAGAGGCAGAAGCAGCAGCCCCAGTGTCCACTATATCATGTATCATGTATCAGAATAAATTCCAGATGCATTATAGATCTGAATGGTTAATAACTGACAAACAGGACTCCACTCTGGAAGAAGTTGAGCATAATCCTTCACTTCTCAAATGCACTGCACGAAATGACTTCCTTCTAAAGAGTACGGTATCAAAGAGGGTTGACAGGAGAGTAACTACAGTAGAAAAACACTACCTCAGTCAGGCGCTTAAGGTCCACTTCAATGGTGATAAGTTATATTGATAGTATGCACATATAATCTGATGGGATGAAAAGGGCACTTTAGGTCTGTGGTCTCCTTCCCTCAAACACAAAACTCCAGTCACTTTATAAGAAAAGCATCAGACAAATCTTACTTGAGGGACATGCTACAAAACATCTGACCAGTACTCCTCAAAACTGTTAAGATCATTCCCCACAGCAAGAAAAGCCTTGCTGGAGAAACTGTCATAGATCAGAGGTAAGGCAACAGAAATGAGGAATAAATGTATTGGGGTATCCCAAATGTATCAGGGGTCCAGGAACAGAAACAGGACACCAGATAAACACTAAGGAAATCTGAATAAAGTAAGACCATCAGCTAATAACAATGTCAATAGTTCATTAACTGTGACAAATGTCTTATGTTAATGTAAGATGCTAATAATGGGGGAGATTATGTTTGGGGCCTATGGGAATGTTCTGTACTAATTTTCACAACTTTTTCAAACCCCAAACTGTTCTAAAATTAAAAGTTTATTTTTAAAATTTTTAACAAATTAAAGAGTCTCCAAATACAAAAGTTTTAGAAGAGAGTATAGCAGATTTTTTTTTTTTTTTGCGGTACTGGGAATTGAACCCAGAGGCTTTCTACCTCCGAGCTACACCCCCAGACCTATTTTTGGGGGGTTGTTTGTTTGTTTTTGAGGTACTGGGGATTGAACCCAGGGACATTCTATCTCTGAGCGACACCCCCAGCCCTATTTTATTTCTTTATTTGGAAACAGGCTCTCACTAAGTTGCGGAGGCCTCACTAAGTACCTGAGGCTGGCCACAAACCCGGATCCTCCTGTCTCAGCCTCCCAAGTACTGGGATTACAAGTGTGCGCCACCGCGCCCAGCTTATTCTTTATTTTGAAACAGGTTTCACTAAATTGCGGAGGGCCTCACAAGTTCCTGAGGCTGGCCGTGAACCCTCCCAAGTACTGAGATTACAAGTGTGCACCACCACGCGGGTTAGAATATTTTTATCATCATAAGATAGAAGACATGATAAGCAAAAATTAAAACTCAGAAAGTAGAAAGGAAAAGATAACAGATTTGACTACATCAAAACTGAAAACTTCTGTAAGAGAAAAGATAGTAACCTAAGTTAATAGATGCCCAACAGGATGAAACAAAACTATTTTCAACAAATATAACAGATGAAGGATTCATATCTAGAATACATAAAGAAATAAAGAAACTAAGGAAAGGTCTAAATAGATAAATGGGCAAACGATCTAAATTGATAAATCCACAGAAGAATTGTGCATGATTGGTAAACATGAAAAGATGCTTAACTTCATCAATAATCATGACGATGCAAATGAGGGATGCAACAATATTTTCAAATCATATAATCACTGTGGGGAGGGAAGTAAAGGGGGGAAGTGGAGGGAGGAGAAGAAAGACAGCAGTAGAGGGAGCATGTTATTGACATTGGGAGCAACTTCGGTTTATCAATCTGAAATGTGTAAGACTAACAAGACTTCAGAAAGTCCATGAAAGAACAGCTATAAACTATGCTGCAAAGCTTAACACAGAACTCACTGAGGTAGAGTAAAAAACTGTTGCTACCTTTGTCTCAGGAAATATCTTGGTGAGCTTCTGGGGTTGGGAAGGTGTCACCAAGCACCTTGCTTTATGAGGCCATACGTAAACAAAGAGCTGGAGTCAGAATTGGAACTGTGCTATATATAAGTTCCAAATGTCTTTGGACCCTAGGAAGAGATTTAATGAAGTATGGAAATAGAAACAATAGAGTTGACTGCCACCCCACTGCAGGATATTCAAGGAGACAACAAATGAACATATGGCTAACCATATTTTTAGACTTCTGTTATATTTTATTTTTTCTTAAGCATTAAGTGATGGTAGTGGCTAATTCACCTTTATTCTAAGATTGGGAAGGGGTTATTTTTATAGAAAAAATATAGAGAGTGTCCTAGAAAAGTGTAGGCTATAAACCATACGTAGTTGAAGGAAGCCTTCCCTTTGGTCTATAGCTGTGTCCCAGCTCAACCATTTACCTGGGATCACCAAGTTGTAGCACAGTGCCTATGAGGAAATAAGTAGCCTCATATGTTTCAATTTAAAAAGCCAAGCTGGGCATGGTGGCACACGCTTGTAATCCCAGTACTTGGGAGGCTGAGACAGGAGGATCACAGGTTCAAGTTCAGCCTCAAGCAACTTAGTGAAGTTCTCCACAACTTAGTGAGACACTGTTTGAAAATAAAAAATAAAGTAGGGCTGCGGGGGTAGCTCAGAGGTAGAATGCCCCTGAGTTCAATCCCCAGTACAAAAAAAAAAAAAAGAGGGTCAGGGCAAGCATCAAATATGGATAGGGTTAATTTAAATTGACCCCACAAATATAAGAATATTATCAGGAAAGGATTTCCCTTCAAGCTTTATAGAGGTAATATTAATATTACTACAAGAAAGTACTAATATTTGTAGGGAAAACACTTCAAGATATAGGTATAGGCAATAATTTCCTGAACTAGAATCCAGTAGCACAGAAAATAATAACAAGAATTGACAAATGGGATTACATCAAATTAAAAAGCTTCTATATAGCAAAGGACACAATCAACAGAGTGAAGAGACAGCCTACAGGATGGGAGAGAATCCTTGCCACTTATTCACCTGACAGAGGATTAATATCTAGAACATAAAAAGAATTCAAGATGGGTGTGGTGTTGCATGCCTGTAATCCCAGATACTCTGGAATCTGAGGCAGGAAGAATTGCAATTTCAAGGCATGGACAATTTAGGAAGACTGTCTCACATTTTTAAAAAAATAAAGGGCCAGGCATAATGCACACTTCTAATCCCAGTACTTGGGAGGCTGAGACAGAAGAATCACAGGTTCAAGGCCAGTGCACCACAACTTAGCAAGACCCTGTTTCAAAATAAAAAAGGGTTGGGGGTGTAGCTCAGTGGTAAAATGCCTCTGGGTTCAATCCTCAGTACCACAAAATAGATAAATAGATCTATTTATTTTACAGTGATAGAGCACTTGCCTAGCAAGCACAAAGCCCTGGGTTCAATCCCCAGTACCATGCAAAAACAAAACTCAAAAAAGTTAACAACAAAAAAAAAAAACAAGTAATCCAGTTAACAAATGGGCAAAAGAATAGACAGTTCTCAAAAGTACAAATAGAAAAAAAGTACAAATAGCCAATAAATATATGAAAAATGTTCAACATCTTTAACCATCAGAGAAATGCAAATCAAAACTACAATGAGATTCCATCTTACCCCAGTCAGAATGACTATCATCAAGAATACAAAAAATAAGCCAGAGCCGGGCGTGGTGGCGCATGCTTATAATCCCAGTACTTTGGGAGGCGGAGACCTGTGGATCCAGGTTTGCTGCCAGCCTCAGCTCTCTCTCTCTCTCCTCTCTCTCTCTCTCTCTCTCTCTCTCTCTCTCTCTCTCTACTTAGTGAGGCCCTCCGCAACTTCGTGAGACCCAGTTTCAAAATAAAGTATAAAAAATAGGGCCGGGGGTGTAGCGCGGAGGTAGAACACCCCTGGGCTCAATTTCTGGTACCGCAAAAAAAAAAAAAAAAAAAAGTCAGGATTTGGGGGACTGAGACAGGAGGATAGAGGTTCAAGGCCAGCCTCAACAACTTAATGAGACCCTCAGAAACTTAGTGAGACCCTGTTTCGAAATAAAAAAAATAGCTGGGCGTGGTGGCGCGCTCTTGTAATCCCAGTACTTGGGAGGCGGAGACCAGAGGATCCAGGTTCGCAGCCAGCCTCAGCTACTTAGTGAAGCCCTCCACAAACTGAGTGAGACCCGGTTTCAAAATAAAGTATAAAAAAAAAATAGGGCCAGGGGTGTAGCTTGGAGGTAGAACACACTTGGGTTCAATCCCTGGTACCGCAAAAAAATAAAATAAAAATAAAAAATAAAAAGGGCAGAATGTCCCCTAGGTTCAACCCCCAGAATTAACAATAACAACAACAACAACAACAACAATAATAATAAATCTGGTGAGGATGGTGGGATGGGGGCTCATACACTGTTACATTCATACACTGGGAATGTAAATTAGGACAGTCATTTGGAAAACAGTATGGAAGTTCCTTCAAAAATTAAAAATAGAACTGCTATATGATCAAGCTATACCACTCCTCAGTACATACATGAAGGACTCGAAGTCAGCATACCTGCACACTCATGCTTATCATAGCACTATTCACAATACCCAAATTATGGATGGAATCAGCCTAGGTGCCTATCAGTGGGTAAAGAAAATGAGGTAAATACACACAATGGAATATTATTCAGCCATAAATAATGAAATTATATCATTTGCAAGATAATAGATGGAACTGGAGATCATAATGTTAAGCGAAATAAGCCAGAAACAGAAAGACAAGTATCACATGTTTCCTCTCAAATCTAGGGGAAAAAAAGAGAAAAGGAACTATTAAGAGAGGGAAGGGGATCAAGGGAAGAGATTGGAGTGGAAGAAGAAAATAGGGAGGGTTGACAGAATCGAAATACGTTATATGCAGGTATGAAACTGTCATGATGAATCTTATTTTGTACAATTAAAATGCACTACTAATTATAATAAAAATAAAGTGCTAATGTTTGATAACAGAAATTCATTAATTTATGCAATCATACCTTGAAACTAGAAACAAATTTTGAAATTGTTTGAGTATTGTTATCACTATAGTTATCTTTAGCATCATCACAGATTACAGATCCTTTGGGAGGTTTTGTCTTGTTTTGTTTTTAGGAGAAGGAAATTCCAGGCACACTCTGTATATTTTGGAATTATCATAATGGAAAATAACCATTTTCCCCACAAAGCCCTATTTTGACTTTGAAGACTTCTCCATGACCTGTAGGATCCAGTATTTTGTTAAAGCAGCCTTAATGGGCTAAGACATCTTCACTGAAGAAAACCTGGAAAATACACAAAGTTGTAAGACAGGCAAAAGAATGTAGCATCAATAGGTATACATTCAAAACACAATTTTTGAACATTTGACTAAACTTTTCATTAAATCTTGCCATTGTCAAATAACATTATATACTAAGCAATATATTAATATTAATATTTAGCAATATTAATATTACTAAAGTCTGTGTAATTATTTTAGCTTCTGTATAGTACTTTATAATACTGTATCTACTCTATATTAAAAATTCATTTTGCATCCAGTTTTTCACTATTATATACAAAGTTATAATACATTATATATACAGAATTCATTTTGTATTTAGTATTATTTTCTGGGACAAATGCCCACAAACAAAATTCCTGGGACAAATAGCATGAATAGTTTAAAGCTTTCATATATTACTATCAAAAATTGATTTCCAAGCCAGGCGCAATATTGCATGCCTGTAATCCCAGTATTTGGGAGGCAGAGACAGGAGAATCTCAGGTTCGAGACCAGCCTGGGCAACTTACTGGCAATACCCTGTTTCAAAATAAAAAAATTTTAAAAGGGTTGGGGGTGCCAGGTGTGGTGGCGCACACTTGTAATCCCAGTACTTCAGAGGTTGAGACAGGAGGATCGCAGGTTTGCGGCCAGCCTCAGCTACTAGGTGAGGCCTTCCCCAACTTAGTGAGACCCTGTTTCAAAATAAAAGATAAAACAGGTCTGGGGATGTAGCTCAGAGGTAGAATGCCCCTGGATTCAATCACCAGTACCACCAAAAAAAAAAAAAAAACTAGTCGGGGGTGTAGATTAGTGGTAGAACACTAGAACACTCCTGGTTTCAATCCCCAGTATTGCGCGTGGGTGCGCGCGCACACACACACACACACACACACACTGATTTCCAAGAGATATTTTCAAATATTCACTTGTATAAATCATTAAAGCCTTTTTGGAGGGTAATTTTATAGCATATTTAAAAATAAAAATGCATATACGCTTTGAACCAGCAATCCTACTTCTAGGAATCTTTAAAACAAAAATACTTACACATATACACAAATATGGATGTGCAAGGGTTTCATTTTAGCACTGTTTGAATTAGGAAGAAAATTGGAAATAAAGGGAAATGGTCAAATAAATTATGTGATGGCTCTAATATATTATAGAAAATATGAAGCTGTTGAGAACAAAGTGGCTGTTTTTTTTTTTTCTGTACCAGGGATTGAACGCAGGGGCGTTCTACCTCCGTGCTATGCCCCCGGCCCTATTTTTTATACTTTATTTTGAAACCAGGTCTCACAAAGTTGCGGAGGGCCTCACTAAGTAGAGAGAGAGAGAGAGAGAGAGAGAGAGAGCTGAGGCTGGCCGTGAACCCGGATCCTCCAGTCTCCGCCTCCCAAAGTACTGGGATTACAAGCGTACGCCACCACGCCCGGCTAAAGTGGCTGTTTTTTAATGTGGAAAGATCTCTTAGACAAAGACATAAGTGAAGAAAAAAAGCTATTAGATGAGCAATCAGAATGATTTCATCTGTAAATAATGTGGGGCTAGGGAGCAGGAGAGTACATACTTAAGCCCAAACAACACCCTAGGTTTGACCCCTAGCACCACCAAAGATGCACTTAAAAATCAATAGGCATTACACGCCTGTGACTGAGACCACCAGTTGTCCCCACAAAGTCTGTTCTCCCCTTCTCCCATAATAACAGAATACTAAGTTTTAGCTAGCCACATTTCCCAGCCTCCCTTGCAGTTAGAATTGGCCATGTGACTAAATTCTGGCAAATGGGGTATAAGCAGAAGTGTTTGGGGGCAATTCCTGGGAATCTTCCATAAGAAACAGCTGGTACACTTTGTTGACTGATTCTGAGTAACTTAAAACAGCCGTCCTTTATTCTCAAGGATCTCTGGGGCAGCTGTGCAAAGTGCGCTCACCTGGAGTCCAGGCTGAAGGGTTGCTGCTTCCTCTGGGAAGCTCTTATGGTGACTGCAGAGGGGCAGGAGGATAAAGAGCACCGTGCAGGTTTCTGAAGTCCTCTGCTTGGAACCAACACACAGTTACGTCTGCCTACATGCTGCTGACCAAACCAAGCCACGTGGCCAATCCCAAACACAAGAGGCAGGATAGGATACTCTATACATAATGTGACCAAGGCAAGGATGTGAACTTGGGGGTAGAGTGGGAGGAGGAAAATTAGGATTGATAATACACATTTTGCTTAAAGACAAGTTAATTGTCCAAGATGTCAGAGCCTGGAATTCAAACGTAAATCTACTGGATCCAAGGCTCATATGGTTTTAATCTTACCGGTATGCATTTTTGTATTTTTATTGTTTTAATTCTAGTATAGTAGAATAAGTTATTCCCCATTACTTGGCTTTCTCTTTTCTTTTCTTTTTGGTATTGTAGTGTGTTCATGTTGCAAATAAACTTTAGAATCATTTTGTCAAAGTCCCAGAAATAAATCATGAGAAAGAAAACAAATTAATAGCAAATAAAAAAACTGGAAAGAAACCCATAAATTTGGGAAGTGCTGACATCTTTAAAATGGCTAGTTTTCCCTAAAAAGAACATGATGTGTCTATCACTAGCAATTTGATTCATGTTAGGCTATCTTGATAATATTATTCACCATCTTTTTGAATCTCCTAGGTATTCAATCATTTTATCTATAAATATTAATAATGTCATTTTCTAACATTTACAATTCTTATTTCTGTTTCCTGCGTTTTTATGTTGGATAAAATTTCCAGAAGAAAGTAATTGGGGGTTTTCTCACCAAAAGGCATCATGATGACAGTTTAAAAGATTTTTTTAAGTTGAGTGTGGTACCGCATGCCTGTAATCCCAGTACTTGGGAGGCTGAGACAGGAGATTCACAGGGTCAGGGCCAGCCTCAGCAATTTAGTGAGACCCTGTTTCAAAATAAAAAAATAAAATAGGGCCTGGATGTAGCTCAGAGTTAGAATGCCTCTGGGTTCAATCCCCAGTACCAAAAACGAACAAACAAAAAAAAAACGTTTTTTTTTTAAGCCTAGTTTGGTGGCACATGCCTGTAATCCCAGCTACTTGGGAGGCTGAGGCAGGAGGAGTTCAAGTTCATGTAGGGAGATCCCATCTCAAAAAAAAAAAAAAAAAAGAAAGAAGAGAAAGGTAAAAGTGCTTTTAAAACAAACAGTTTCATGAAAATGGAAGGGAGGCCAAGAAAGTAGAGGGAGTGGATGGGGAAGGACTGAGGAGGGGTGGGGAAAGGGAGATACTAAAAACTCAAATTGACCAAATCCTGTTACGTGCATGTACAAATACAATACAGTGAATCCTACATTTATGTATAATTATAATGTACCACTTAAAAAAGGAAGTGTCAGTGGGGTGTGGTGGCGCACGCCTGTAATCCCAGTACTTGGGAGGCTGAAACAGGAAGATCTCAGGTTCCTGGCCAGCCTCAGCAACTTAGCAAGAACCTGTCTCAAAAAAAAAAAAATTTAAATAGTGCTGGGGATGGATCCCAGGGCCTTGTACATGCTAGGCAAGCGCTCTACCACTGAGCTACACCAGCAGTGACCCAGTAGGAAGGGCACCAAGAGTCATATGGATGTAATTTTCTGCCTTTTAAATTTTCTAATAAGCAGACTACACAAAAAGCACTCTGTGTTCACAGGATAAGAAACCAACAATGGTTGGAGCAGCGCTTCCCAGTGGCAACGACTTGAGATGTCAATTAAGTTCCTTCTGTGTTCCAAACTTGCTCTGCTCCTATTGTTTCTGAGACCTGACTCTATACTTTTTTGTTTTGATTCCATGGCTACCCTATAGCCTCTAATAATTTTGTTTTGCCTAAACTATTTAGTTCATTTCTGTTGCTTTCAAGAACCCTAATAGATATCCCTTTCTATAAAAAATGGAGAGTACTTCTTTCACAATGGTTTATGTTTATGTTTTGCATTCAGTTTTTATGAATTTTTGTATTCATATTTATGAATTTTAATTTTATGTGTTTACTTAATATTGCTATATGTCAGCAGTTCTTTTCTACCACAATTCACAATCTTTAATTTTTTTTAGTTTTGATAAATCTCTTGGTGCCATAGAGCCCATCTTTGAGAAATTTTTCAGACGGGATACATAGATGGTCTGATCCAGAGACTTTAATATCTGAGGGTACCATTTCCCCAACATCACACACAGTTAGAGCATTCTTACCTTCAAGTTTCTGTGGATATTGGTTTATTGTTTTATGGTACCGCACAGAATCCTGAGACTGGTCTGATATATTTCCACTGAAAATACCCATTTTTCTGTGTTCATATAATCAGAATTTTTCTTATGTTTTTTTATTCTCTCTACTCCAGTTGTTGTTGGTTCTACCTTCAAAAGTTCTACAAAGTTAGTTGGGACTCGAAGTTGCTATTGACAGAAAATCAACTTAAATTCATTATATTGGTCAAAGTTCAATGGTAGACAATTCACTCAAACCTGTTTAAGCAGAGAGATACTTACTAAAGAGGATTAACTGGCTACAGGACAATTGGAAGAGCTGTAGTAGGAGGCTGGACTTTCAGGAACAACTCCAGGAGCTATCTGAATCTGTCCCTGCCAAGTGCTGCTGCCAGCACTTTAAGTCACTAGCACTGACTCAAACACCACGCTGCCCTCTGAACTACATAGTGATGGAAGATTGCAATGCACCAATAAAAGTATTTTTTAAAAAAAACACCACACTATCTCTGCCATAGTCAAGAAAGCTGCCCAACCAGGAAGCAGATGCTGTCATTACTGGTCACACAGAGCTAGGGACTGCCGAGATGTTGGGCATTCGGACAGAGCTGATGCAAATGTATCCAAATGCCTCTGCCAGGCTAGCCACCGAAATGCCCAGAAGCCCCTTCCAAATCTCATCTATTTGGTGGATACCGCATCACTTGCAAAAATCCTCACTTCAAAGACATATGGGCAATGTAGACTACTTTTCCAGCCTCCGCTACCCATTTGCACTATCTGCCGCATAGCCCTATTTTATTTTAATTTTGAAACAGGGTCTCACTAAGTTGCTGAATGTCTCGCTAAGTTGCTGAGGCTGGCTTTGAACCTGTGATTCTCCTGTCTCAGTCTTCCAAGTACTGGGACTACAGGTATATGCCACTGAGCCTGCCTGGCTGGAACCAGAAATTTAGACCACATCACCAGTATTCTTTCTCTCTTCCTATTTCTCAGTTCTGATTTCATTAATTCAACTAACATTTATTGAGTACCTGCTGTGTTCCAGACACTGTTCTAAGTGCCAGGATGCTGCAGTGAACAAAACACACATAAATCTTTGCCCCCTTGGTGCTTCCTTTCCTCAGTGTTAGCTTCATTCTCTGAAAATGGCAGCAAAAATAGCTCCCAGGAGCTCTGGGCTTATATGCTACTTACTGCTGGAGATAGCACAAGGCAAATGGGCTTCCCTCCCCAGAATCTATATAAGTTGCACACTATAAAAAGATTCTAATTGGTTTTATTATGAGATGTGCCCAAGACCAATTAGTATGGAGGGACATGTACCATATGTCCACCAGATGTTGGAGAAGCTGCTCCCAACAGAAGAGGTGCTGAAATGACAAAGACGGAGTTGATGTCTATTACATTCCATTCCTACACAATCCAGAATCCTACACACACACACACACACACACACACACACACACACACACACACACGTGCATGCCACCCATCCATATTTCCATACATTCATTTTTAAAAGTGTCCCTGCTTATTATAATGAAACGTTCTCTTCCATAAATGAAAACACACTCTATTCCTCCCCAAAAGAAGAAAACCCGAACCTTAACTAGCCACCATTTTGTGCTCTAAAATGCATAGTATTAGGTCCAGATATGATTCCTCATCAACTAACAATCTACAAATAAATAAGAAATGTAACTACACCAAACATAATGTTTCTTTTTCTTTTTTTTTTTTTTGTGGTACTGGGGATTGAACCCAGGGGCATTCTACCTCTGAGCTACACCCCCAGTCCT
>PVJS01019282.1:16184-33979 GCA_004027185.1 Glis glis | reverse complement strand
AAAAAAAAAAAAAAAAAAAAAAAAAAAGCAAAAAGCAAAGAAAATGAGGGGTAGAGCATTTGGATTCACAGGTAGGAGGCATGACAGGTAAGGTACAGTAATGTGGGAAGCCTGGCGGGAGGAACATGCACATGTGCCTACCAGGTGCTGGCAGAGGTTCTCTCACTCAGTTCTCACAACAGAGGGGCTGAAGGAGATGGAACAGTGTCCTCATTTTATAGACGAGACAACTGAGGCACAAAAATATGTGATAACTTGCCAGTGTCACAGCAATAAAGCCATGAAGCTGGGATTCAAACACAGTCGTCCCTCTCACATCCAGTTAGAGAACTAGGAATCCTATGTGGATTATTTTCCTTCTGCCCCACTCAGCCCTTGGGGGTGGTCTCTACAGACGTCACAAGACCCTCATGCCCTCAGGCTCCCAGCTGGGAACTCAAGGAGGAACTGGAGGGAAGGAAGAGAGCCAAGTCAGGGCATTTCTTTCCTGGCTCCCTCCCAGTGGGGTCACTTGGCATTTGCTACACCCCCCACCAGAGGTCACAGTTCCCTGGAGGTGGCCCTCTATATTTTTCTAGATTCTGCTGACCACCTCCTCCCCCTCTTCCCGTCGGGCTCCGTGATTGAACAGGCAGGCCACTGGCTCTCAACCAAGGGCAATATTCCCCCACAAAGGACACTCGATTGTCATGACCGGAAGGGGTGCTATTGACATCTAGTGGGTAGAGACCACGGATGCTGCTAAACATTCTGCAGTGGACAGGACAGCTCCTGCCTTATGAGGAATTATCAGATCTAAAACATCAACAGTACCGAGGTGGAGAAGCCCCAAGTTCTGCTGTCAAGACCCTGAGCTACTGGCCCTTGTAGTTCCCTTGTACCCCACTTGGGCCTTGGAGAACAGTCCCTCCTCAAATTATTCCAAGTTGAATTATCCATCTGTTTTCCTGCTGCAGCACTGAATGATATATATCCTTTAAATAAAAGCATTATTTATCCTGTAATGTTAAGGGGTGCAGAGAGAGGAGAACCGTCGGCTGGGAAACCCCTACCTCAGCCGGCTCTGCCCTTCTCCTCCAAGTGATACTGCAAGGCACGGCCTGCGCTTCAATCACGCAGCAGCACTCCATGGACTGTAGCGCTCCGAGGAGCTGGCCCCCACCTTCCATCTGTAAAAGCACTGCAAGACAGGAGAGGGCCTGTCAGCGGGGGTCCAGGAAGCAGAAGCTCAGCTCAGGGCAAAGAGAGATGCTCGGAGGACCTGGGTCCAGCACCACGATGATGTGCTTTAAGCATTCCTCCGGCCTCTGGGCCTTCAGCCTGTTGACTGGTGCTGCCTTCTTCTTTCTTTCCTGTTGTCTTGGGGTGTTTTCCTTCTGGCTGGCTTGTCCCTTCTGCCGGCATCCCTGAGAGCCTCTTCTCTGGACCTTCTGACTGGGCTTGGTTCTCTTCGGAGGGTGGGGGGTGTCAGAACCTGTTTTGGCTACTGCCAGCCTGTTGTTTTGGACAAGACAGGTAGACTGGTAGGTGGGAAGCTGATGGCATGGACTGTCTAGGATAGAGTCCTGGTTACCTGATGCACTGCTCTCCAAGGTGTGGAGGGGAACATCAGGGATCTTTGGAAAGGGCTGTTTTTTCCAGTCACGTGATGCTCCTTCATTATTTTGATAATCTAAAACACCTTTAACTGGGGAACTAGAGTTCTCAGGGCTCAGCTGCTTGTGCGTCAAAAACTTACATGTGAGCCGCTCAGCCAGGGGAATAAATTCCTCTTCATCCTCACTTCCGCTGCTCAGCACTCTGACCGGCTCTGTTTGTGTGAGAGTCTCCACTGAGTCTGGGACAGGTGGTGGATCTTTCAAACCTGGTGATGGAGGACAGGAGGCCTCAGAATCTGAGGTGTCAACCACTACAATCTTCTCTGTCCCCTGAGGCTGACTCCTCTTTGATGAAGACGGTTCCTGCTTCAGAAAGGGAAACGTCGGCAACTCCTCAGAATCACTTTCGCTGGATTCCAGTGAGAGCGATGACTTCATTAGAGCCATCAACGTGGGCTATCAAATTAATTGCCTAAAAGGAAAAGAGATGGTAGTGCTCAATCTGGCTCATTAGATGGTTCTTTTGTGTGTGTGTGTGGCACTGGGGATTGAACCAAGGGGCAATCTACCTCTGAGCCACACCCCCAGCCCTATTTCATTGTTTATTTTGAAAGGGTCTCAGGTTGGCAACAAACTTGCGGTCCTCCTGTCTCAGCCTCCCGAGTACTGGGATTACAAACTTGGGCCACCACACCAAGCTGGTTCTTTTTGTTGTTGTTGCTACATCCCCAGCCCTTTAAAAATTTTTTATTTTGAAACAGGGTCTTGCTAAATTGCTGAGTCTGGCCTAGAACCTGTGATGCTGTCTCAGCCTCCCAAGTACTGAGATTACAGGCATGTTCCTCCCCCCCCCACCCCGGTGGCACTGAGGATTGAACCCAGGGCCATTCTACCTCGGAGCTACACCCCCAGCCCTTTTGTCTTGTTTTGAAACAGGGTCTCGCTAGGTTGCTGAGGAGCTTTGCTAAACTGCTGAGGCTGGTCTAGAACCCGCCGATTCTCCAGTCTCAGCCTCCCAAGTACGGGGATTACAGGCGTGGGCCATCACGCCCCATCCTAGCACAGTGAATTTGGCTGAGGGTAAATTGAATGACGAGGGGGGCTTCATCCTCGTCCCCTCCCCGGGCCTTGGCTGATTCCCGCAAAACCGGGGAGTGGGACAAGCCAGCCCCCGCCGATCACGCCCCGCGCCTGAGGCCGGCAGTCCGCTGCAGAACTCCGCGGACGCCCGGGCCACCAAGTCCCTGCGGAACGGTGCTCAGGAGGCAGCCTTGATCGGCGGACGCTGCTCACCCGCAGCGCTCACCTGCAACTTCTCGCGCCACTCGTTCAACAGCCACGCAAGACCCGGAAGTAGATCTCCCGGTGGCGGAAGTAGTTTCTAAGACCGGAAGCAAGCGTGAGGCAAACATGGCGTCGGCGGTGTTGGCTCTGAGGGCGCGGGCAGCGGGTAACGGGACGCTTTAGCTATTTCAGGGTGAACCAACAGGAAGGCCGGGAGGTGGGAACCGGTCCGCGCGGAGGGCCTGGGTGCGTGGGGGGAAGTGTGTGCAGCACGCTAGGGTTAGAACTGTGGCGACCACGTGACGTGTCCTGGGCGGAGCTTCGGAGGGCAGGTGGCGGAGCACGTGTCGTTCCCCTATTGCAGGAGTACGGAGGGTCTCTGACGGTCGGTGACGCCGGCTTGTCGCTGCCCCTTCTGGTATTCGTGGACCCCTTCATCTATGAAAAGGACTGAGTTCAGAAGTTAAGCCGGTGCAGTGGCACCGTCCTGTAATCCAGTATTTGGGAGGCCGAGACCGGAGGATCACGGGTTCAAGCCCCGCCTTAGCAATTAAGAGAGACCCTCAGCAATTTAGCGGGACCCCTTTTCAAAATAAAAAGTGAAAACGGCTAGGGGTGTAGCTCTGAGGTCGAATGCCTCTGGGTTTAATCTCCAGTACCACACACACACAAAAATCTATCTATTCATTCAACAGATTTAGGTCTTACTTTGTGCCAGACACTGGTGGGTGTTGAGAATATCAGAAGAAAACATGAAGACGCGGTCTCTAACCTCTGGATGGTTCTTTTTAATAGATAAGCTAATTAGCGCATATGAATAAAAAAGTTGTAAATTGTGACAAGCACTGTGAAGAAAGAAAGACTGGGTGTCTCTGTTTAGCTTGGATGATCAGGAAAGTCCCCTGAGGAGATAACAACTGAGTTAGGATCTAAAGGACCAGATGAAGCCTAGCTGACTATAAGAGAGATGAAGCCTAGCTGACTATAAGCAGAATGACTTGAACTAGTTTTACACTTTGAGAAGCAAACTGTTGTTCTTATATAAGTTAAAAGGGAAGCCAGGTGGTGGGATATGCCTGTAATCCCAGTACTCAGAAGGCTGAGATAGAAGGATCACAGGTTGGAGGCCAGACTCAGCAAGTTATGGAGACTTTGTTTCAAGATCAAAAATAAAAAGGGCTGGGGGTGTAACTTGGATGTAGAATGCACCTGGGTTCAATCCCCAGTACCAAAAAAAGCACAGGTGGGGGTCGCTGGGGATATAACTCAGAAGCAGAGTGCCTGCTTAGCATGTGGGAGGCCCTAGGTTCCATCCTGGGGGAGATAAGGGTGGAGAAGAATCCAGATGGGAAGCCAGAATAGTAGCCCTGATGAGAGATGATTTAGTCAAGATGTTAGTGGTGACAGTGAACTTGGAAGGAAATAGATGGGTTTGAGATCTGTTCTGGAGATAGACCCTGCAGAGCTTGCTGGTGGACTGGGTATGTGAGGCGAGCAAATAGAAAGTATCTGCACTGACTCCTTGGTTTCTGCCTAAGCAGAGGATGGGGAGTGGTGAGAAGAGCAAAGATTTATTTATTTATTTATTTATTTAGATTGCAATACTAGGGATTGAACCCAGGGGCGTTCTACCTCTAAGCTCCACCCCCAGCCCTATTTTTTATTCTTTATTTTGAAACAGGGTCTCACTAAGTTGCAGAGGACCTCACTAAGTAGCTGAGGCTGGCCGAGAACCTGGGTCCTCCGGTTTCAGCCTCCCAATTACTGGGATTACAAGCGTGCACAAAGATTTATAAATGAGATAATGTAGGTAAAGCAAAAGCCCAATTCCTGATATTGATAAACTAGTAAATGAATAGCTGTTTAAAGGTAGCTAGATCTTGTTGCTGGATACTTAACGTTACTTCTGTAAGTTCTTATCTGTGGTCCTTTGTCCCAGCTAGTTTCTGTTCTCACTAAAACCTCAGACTCCTAGGCTTCAAGAACTCACTCTGAACTTAGAGGCTCCATACACTCACAGAGCTTTTGTAAAGACCCTGCATAGTCTGCAAACCATGACTGTCTGGAGACCTGAAAGCAAGGCCTTCCGATCCTAGGCTTGGGTAAAGCAAGGGGCTTCTATGTTAGTATGAATTTGAGTTTATTTCCCTTTTTAAAATAAATGCCATTGAGCATTTTGGAATGAGTGTAGAGAATCCAGATTAACCTCTCAGATTAAGTGTGTTGATCTTGCCGGGCGTGGTGGTGCACACCTACAATCCTAGTACTTGGGTGGCTGAGACAGGAGGATCAGAGGTTCGAAGCCAGCCTCAGAAACAGCGAGGCTCTCAGTAACTTAGTGAGACCGTCTCCAAATAAAAAATAAAATAGGGCTGAGGGTGTAGCTTGGAGGTAGAATGCCCCTGGGTTCAGTCCCCAGCACCAAATCCACACAAGTGTGTTGATCTTGATTGGACTTCTCCTTGATGGGCTTTGGGAAGAAAGGGCTTTCTGAAATGGTCAGGAAGCTGTGGGAGCCTCCCTCTGACCAGCTGCCCTTTGTGCAAGGATCTGGTGCGCAGTGGGTGAGCAGATAGCTGAGAGTGGCGGGGGAGGCTGAAGCACAAGCCTCCCTCTGGGTGTCCTGTTGCTGGGCTCTGAGTTGTCTGTGCCTCCATGGGGCACGGGGGTGAGTGAGGCTCTGAAGCAGGCAGCACCGTGGTGTCCTCTTGCTGGCTTCTTTGGTTTCTGTGGTGTTTGTTTCTCCTCAGCTGGACTGGATGTCCCAGGACCCAGAGCACATGATGTTAATTTATTTATTTATTTTTTTGCTGCTCCCCCTGCCTCTCCCCCCACGCTCCCTGTGCTGTGTTTACACCCCCGATAATACAAGCAGTGGGTTGTCCCCTGCTGTGGGAGAAGCAAATGACTTCCAGGTGTTCCCATTTTGCTTCCCTCACACATCTTTCTCATCTCCCCACCACCTCTCAGCTTAGCAAATGGCCCATGGAGGCAGAGCAAGTCTATTTGGGGGCCTCTCTGAACAGTGTTACTGTTTTCTCTACAGCTACAGCCCTGTTGAGCCCCACTCCAGCTACAGCTCTTGCTGCGAGATTCGCATCCAAGAAGACAGGTGGCAGCTCCAAAAACCTTGGTGGAAAGTCACCAGGCAAACGCTATGGCATCAAGAAAATGGAAGGTGAGGACGTGCTGTGGCTTCCATTTCCCGTCTGCACCCTCCCCTGCTGCCCTGGCGCTCCTCAGGAGAGCAAGAAACGCATGCAGTGCCTGGCCCTGTGCGCTCCTCCCAGCTCACTGTGGCGTCTGGCTCCGGGTTGAGGAGGGTTGAGGCGGCTGAGGAGGGGTGGCTAGGTGAGAACCTTAGCCATCAACAAGAGAAGAGGCTGCTGGGAGGGGGAGCGGCTGCCCGGGCTGGGCCATCTGGGTGTTGTTTCCAGCCAGGGGCGGGCGCGGAGGTTGGTGTGCAGCCCTTGGGTCACCATGTTTTCCTGGCAGTGTTCTGTGCTGCCGTGATCACTGGGACCCACAGGCAGTCACCTGTGGACTCTCTTCTAGGTCACTATGTTCATGTCGGCAACATCCTTGGGACGCAGCGCCAGTTCCGCTGGCATCCAGGTGCCCACGTGAGTGCATTTTTCTTTTCTGGGATAACCTTTCTGTGTCCCCAAGCACAATAACAACAGTTGCATTTATTAGGGCCCTGCTTACCATATGCCAAGCATCGTGCTGATTCCTGAGCCCATTTTACCTCATTTCTCCTTACCCCAGGGCTGGGGCTGGTACCACATCCCTGTGAGGTGATGTCATCTCCATATTACAGGTGAAATGCTACGTACAGACTTAGAGAGTGACAGGCCCGAAATGACAGCTGGGATTTGCTAACATTAGATCCTTGCACATCCTATGCCTCATTTCTCTTGAGTGGGAAATGGGTTATATAATGTGATATATGGGGCAACTGCAGCTGTGTGAGGACTGAGAAGCAATATGCTTAAGCTATAGTAATCTTCTCAAGATGCCAGTGTTCTTAGTGATACCATGTGTTTTTATTCTTAATTAATTAATAATTAATTAATTATTTTGGCAGCACTGGGGATCAAGCCCAGAGATGCTCTGCTACTGCGCTATATCCCCAGCCCCTTTAATTTTTCATTTTGAGACAGGGTCTTGCTAAGTTGCCCAGATGGCCTCAAACTTTCTGTCTTCCTGCTTCAGCCTCCTGAGTCTCTGGGATTACAGGCATGTGCCACTGTGCCCAGCCTATGTGTTTTATTTTTTATTTTATTTTTTTCGCTGTACTGGGGATTGAACCCAGGGGCGTTCTACCTCCGCGCTACACCCCCGGCCCTATTTTTTTATGATTTATTTTGAAACCGGGTCTCACGAAGTTGCGGAAGGCCTCACTAGGTAGAGAGAGAGAGAGAGAGAGAGAGAGAGAGAGAGATCGCGTGCGCGCGCCACGCGTGCGCGCTGCGGCTGGCCGCGAACCCGAATCCTCCGGTCTCCGCCTCCCAAAGTACTGGGATTACAAGCGTGCGCCACCACGCCCGGCTTATCCTTTATTTTGAAACCGGGTCTCATGAAGTTGTGGAGGGCCTCATTAAGTAGCTGAGGGTGGCCACGAACCCGGATCCTCTGGTCTCAGCCTCCCAAGTACTGGGATTACAAGCGTGCGCCACCACACCCGGCCAGCCTATGTGTTTTAAATTGTGTGTGTGTGTGGTACTGGGGATTGAACCAAGTGGTTTTCTACCTCTTTATTTTTTATTTTGAAACAGGTCTCACTAAGTGCATGTTGGGCTTGAACCTGTG
Source organism: Glis glis (assembly GCA_004027185.1). Classification (NCBI taxonomy): domain Eukaryota; kingdom Metazoa; phylum Chordata; class Mammalia; order Rodentia; family Gliridae; genus Glis; species Glis glis. The sequence goes on along the minus strand of PVJS01019282.1, from coordinate 26,285 downwards.
ATCCTCCAGTCTCAGTCCCCCAAGTACTGGGATTATAGGTGTGTGCCACCATGCCCAGCCTTAAATGTTTTTATTGGTCTGCAATTTTAATAAGGTAGACATTTTCTTTTTAGTGACTCAAAAGAAAGGAGTTTTTAATTCTACTAGAATAAAATTCAATAAATACTTTTTCTTCCGCTAAAAACAGCAATAACAACAACAAGCGTGGGATTTGGGAGTCAGCCTGATTGTGTTTTGCTTTGTTATAGTGTTAGCCTGGGGGTTTTGGTTCTCCTTTCCAACTCTCAGTTCTTGGAGAATGAGATGCCTAGTGGTTTCAGATATATTTTGAGTCCTAGGAAATTAATTTCAGTTTATTCATTTTGCATGTTTTTTAAGAATTTTTCCTTTGCATAAAAATTATTACATGGTTGAAAAATAATTTAAATTTAGTAAGATAGAATAATTCAGTTTGTGTGCCAGAAATTAGATCCATACCAGGTAGGGATTTCGTTTTCAGAAGGTGGAATTACTTCACAAGGTAAGGAAGTTCTTTGTTAAAATAGAGATGTACTGAGCTGGGTGTGGTGTTGCACCCCTGTAATCCAAGTACTTGGGAGGCTAAGACAGGAGGATCACAGGCCCAAGGACAGCCTCAGTAATGTAGCGAGACTCTCAGCAACCTAGCAAGACCTTGTTTCAAAACAAAAAATAAACAGGGCTAGGGATGTAGCTCAGAGGTAGAATGCCCCTGGCTATTTGGGAGGTTGAGAGAGGAGGATCACAGATTTGAGGACAGCCTCAGCAACTTAGCAAATCCCTTAGCAACCTAGTGAGACACTGTTTCAAAACAGAAAATAAAAAGGGCTGGGGGTGTAGCTCAGAGGTAGAATGCCCCTGGGTTCAAAAAAAGAGAGAAAGCCAGATGTGGTGGCACACACTTGTAATCCCAGTACTTGGGAGGCTGAGACAGGAGGATCAGTTTTGCAGCCAGCCTCAGCTACTTTGTGAGGCTCTCCACAACTTAATGAGGTCCTGTTTCTTTCTTTTTTTTTGATACTGAGGATTGAACCCAGACGCATTCTACCTTCAAGCTACACCCCCAGCCCAATTTTATTTCTTATTTGGAAACAGGGTCTCACTAGGTTGCTGAGAGCCTTGCTAAATTGTCGAGGCTGGCATTGAACCTGTGATCCTCCTGTCTCAGCCTTCCAAGTACTGGGATATTATAAGCATGCACCACCATACCTGACTTGAGACCCTGTGATGTAGCTTGGAGGTAGAATGCCCCTGGGTTCAATCCCCCGTACTACAAAAAAAAAGAGAGATACTGTATGCTTCACATTATTAGTTTAGTTTCCTTTTTTTGTTTTTTTAAAAGCCATCCACCCTTAGTTTAGTTTCCTTTGTAATTAATTTCCCCACACTTCTACCCCTCTGTTTTTGTTTTTTTGCAGTGCTGTGGCTCACACTCAGGGTCTCTCACATGCTAGGCAGTTGCGCTAGCACTGAGCCACACCCCCAGCCTTTTATTGGTAATTTTAATAGACCCAGAAAAGCACTGGATGTGTGGCTATGATAACTATTGGAACTTGGTAAAACAACAGTAAAAGCTAACATGTTTTGAGTTAGGTGATATTCTAAGCTCTTTATGAGTGGTAACTCATTTAATCCTTAAGATGACCCTATAAAGTAGTATTATCCCCATTTTGCAGATGAAAGACTGAGACATAGTGAAGTAACCTATCCAAGATCACACAGTAGTAACAAGTACTAAGATTTGAACCAGGCATCAGGCTTCAGAGCCCATGCTTTTACTCTTAAGAGATATTGAATAGTGCTGGACTGCTTGGGTAAAAATTGCCATAGATCTGAAGTTCTAAAAGAAAAGAAAAAACCTATATGCAATTTAAAATCTGTATATACAACACAGTTTATTTAACCACTTAATGCTTAATATTTGACATCTGAAAAATAAGGTTGGAAATAGTACCTAAGTCACAAGGTAAAGATTAAATGGGTTGATAGCATACACACACACACACACACACACACACATGAAACAGTGCTTACTTTTTTTAAAATTTTTTATTTTTTTTTTGCAGTACCGGGGATTGAACCCAGGGGCGTTTTACCTCAGAGCTACACCCCAGCCCTATTTTTTATACTTTATTTTGAAACTGGGTTTCACAAAGTTTCGGAGGGCCTCACTAAGTAGCTGAGGCTGGCCGCGAACCCAGATCCTCCGGTCTCAGCCTCCCAAGTACTAGGATTACAAGCGTGCGCCACCACACCCGGCTGAAACAGTGCCAGGCGTGGTGGCACAAGCTTGTAATCCCAGTACTTGGGAGGCTGAGGATCTAGGCTCACAGCCAGCCTCAGCTACTTAGTGAGGCCTCCGCAACCTAGTGAGACCCTGTTTCAAAATAAAGAATGAAAAATAGGGCTGGGGGTGTAGCTCGTAGGTAGAATGCCCTGGGTTCAATCCCCAGTACCGCAAAAAAAAAAATAGTACTATATAAGTTTTAGCTGATATTATTATTATTTTATTAGCATGTGTTTTAACCATGTAACATTGATCTATATCTCCATAGAGCCTAAGCTTTATATAAATAAAAATGTACATCAAACTGGTGTTTAATGTGACAACTCTAGTGTTCTTTTAAGTCTAAATAAAGCATGCTCCCAGGGGTAATGATCTGGGATGTTTTGCTGGGCCTGGGTTGGGATCTATCCAGTGTGGCTTCTGACCAGCTGCATAGACATGGCTGCAGGTATCAGCAGCCATGTCTGAGCAGCCACCAGGATTGGCTGTTGGCGTTTTCTTTTCCCTCCTCTATTATGAAATCAGTAAAGAAGCACAAGGCAAGAAAGTGTCAAGCTGTGGGAAGGGAACTTGAGATCTCTCTGAACCCTGCCCTTTGTTTTTTTTTTTTTTTTTTATGCAGTACCGGGGATTGAATGCAGGGGCGTTCTACCTCCGCACTACGCCCCTGGCCCTATTTTTTTATACTTTATTTTGAAACCGGGTCTCATGAAGTTGCGGAGGGCCTCACTAAGTAGAGAGAGAGAGACAGAGAGAGAGCGAGAGAGCTGAGACTGGCCGCGAACCCAGATCCTCCGGTCTCCGCCTCCCAAAGTACTGGGATTACAAGCGTGCGCCACCACGCCCGGCTGAACCCTGCCCTTTGGCCCCAGGGCCCGAAGCTGAGGGAGCCGTATTGTGGGACTCTCCATCCATGACCGGGTCTGTGTGTTGCAGGTGGGGCTGGGGAGGAACAAGTGCCTGTATGCCCTGGAGGAGGGGATAGTCCGCTATACTAAAGACGTCTACGTGCCCAATCCCAGCAACTCGGAGGCTATGGAACTGGTCACCAGTCTGCCCAAGGGTGCTGTGCTCTACAAGACCTTTGTCCACGTGGTTCCTGCCAAACCTGAGGGCACCTTCAAACTGGTAACCATGCTTTGAAGTCCTGATTGAGTCCACTGGACAGAGACTAGAGCCCAGATGACAGGAGAGAGTGGTACCTGTGTCGTCAGCTCTTGGGGTGACTACAAGGCTTCTGAGGAGGAGGTCCGCTGGACAGTGACTCTGCAGGAGACTGAAACGCTGTGAAACGCTTTGGGAGCCCTGACCTGGACCTGAATAAAGCTAGCTGGAGTCACGAGTCTAGTCTATTTGGGGACAGACCTGGATGGAACTGTTTACGGCTTTGCTGGTTCTTACCCATGTTCTCTCACGCACACCAGGGGGGAAAGCAGGAGAGGCCTGTCACAGTGAGGAGGGGACTTAGTTTTGAGGAGGGGATTACTTTGGCACTATTCCCCAGAGGAGAAAGAAGAGAATTTGGGTCACTGCTACTGACCCCCATCTCTTGGATCCTCTGAAAGTCCAGGGGGCTGAGCCCTGGGGGGGGGAGGGGCAATAGAGGAAGCAACACAGCGATGTTCCTCTCCTGGAGCCACATGCAAAGGAGCAGGCTGCAGCCCAGAGATGGCTGCATGGTAGCACTCCTCCCTCTGTGTGCAGGGCAGAGGGAGCTCGTGTGACGGCAGGAGACCCTCCTGAGAGGCTGTCGGGCCTCAGTAAGCCCACATTCTTTTCCGCTTTTTTTTTTTTTTTTTTTTGGTGGTGTAGGAGATTGAACCCAGGGGCATTCTGCCTCCAAGCTACACCTCCAGACCTATTTTATTTTTTATTTGGAAACAGGATTTTGCTAAGTTGCTGAAGCTGGCCTCAAACCTGCGATCCTCCTATCTCAGCCTCCCAAGTACTGGGATTACAGGTGTGTGCCACAACTGCTGCCTGTGGTTCTTGATTTATCTCAAACCACGTAGCAACAATGAATCCGGCTTTGGGAATACTCATCAAGGGCCCAGAGTGGGCCGGGGGGCAGTCCTTCACTTCAGCCCAACCAGGACCTTAGAGGCCTGGCTTTGAGTGGAGGGGCCAGAAAGGAAATCGCAGCTGGGGAGGGTGGTCGTTCCTGGCTTGTTGGAGGTTGGTGGTGGTGGCTGCACCTTGAAGGGGGCATGTGGAGTCCAGTGGCTTCCTTCCGAGGACTCTGCCTGCATGTTGAGCCTCCAGGGATGAGGCCAGAGAAGCCTCCTTACTCTAGAGTTCTGCCTTAAACTCATCACCACATCTCCAGGCATGGCTCTAGATTCCCCATCTCCTCAGATCCTTGGCAAAAGTGGCCTAGGGTTTGGGGGTTCGTGTTGGCATCCTGCATGTGGGGTCTCAGGAGTCAAGGTCCAGCTGGGCTTGTCCTCAGGCAGGGAAGATTAATGGGGGCTGTCTCCACAGGCTCAGTACTGCCCCTTTACAGGCCCCTGAAGAAATGGGAAGGGGCAGGACAGGCGTTTGCTCCCTCCTACACAGTGGTGTTTCCCTGAGCAGGGCAGGTGATCCACTCCCTTGTCCTCCCTCCATGTAAATACATGCTGGGTTTTGTTTTTGTTTTGGACTGCTGCTTCTGTGTTGTCTGTTCCCCCATGACAGGTCCTCCCTGGAAACAAGTTGGGTCCTAAAGCTGTTGGCTCCCTGAGAACCCCTCTGCAGGAACCTGGTAGGCCTCCCTCAGCTGGGGTCTGCCCTCCTTCCCTCTACAGAAAGGTGAAGTGGGGCCTTCAATCAAATCCTAGGGTTTTCCACTAGTGGCCCTTTCTTCCTTGTATGTAAAAGAACCATATAGAAGCTCAGTTCTCAGTGTACCCAAGGCTAGGACTAAACATTCACTTCAGGCCCAGAGCCTAAAGCTCTGCAATCAGCTGCCGAATCTGCTGCTGAACTCCTTCCCCTTCCTCTCCCCTCCCCCTCTTCCCTCCCTCCCTCCCTCCCTCCCTTTTCTTCCTTTCTTTTCTTCTTTTTTTTCTTTCACTGGGGATTGAACCCAGGGACATTCTACCTCTGAGCTACACCCCCAGCCCTATTTTATTTTTATTTTAAAACAGGGTCTTGAGCCAGGTGTGGTGGCGCACACTTGTAATCCCAGTACTTTGGGAGGTGGAGACCGGAGGATTCGGTGCACGCACGCTCTCTGTCTCCGTCTCTCTCTCTCTCTACCTAGTGAGGCCCTCCGCAACTTCGTGAGACCCAGTTTCAAAATAAAGTATAAAAAAATAGGGCTGGGGGTGTAGCGTGGAGGTAGAACGCCCCTGGATTCAATCCCCAGTACCGCAAAAAAAAAAACCAAAAAACAAAAAACAGGGTCTTGCTAGGTTGATGAGTCTCACTACTTACTGAGGCTGTCCTTGAACCTGTGATCCTCCTGGCTCTGCCTCCCAAGTACTGGGATTACAAGCGTGCATCACCACGCCCAGCTTTGCTTCCTTCTTTCAAACACACAATCCCTCACCCCCACCCTGGGGATTGCCCATGACCAAGAAGGCCAGCTGAGCCAGAAAGGCACCATTATCCTGCTTCTGCCTGGACCTTTCTAAACAGGAGTGAGCCTAAGACTGGGGTCCCATACTCCCTCCTCCCTGAGAAGCCTCTCTAGGTTTTCTCTCATCCTTCTCCTCCTCCTCCCCTGCCTTCTTCATGTCCCCCTAACCACATCAGACCCCTTACTGGCTTCAGGACCCCAGCACGTGCCTCTCCCCCTCCCCTGCATGCCCCAGGACTCCAGGCTCCTTCTACTGGCTGGACCTCTCCATGGTGCTGAGGTGGGGAGGGCGACTCACGGTGAAGCCCTGGATTTGGGGCCAGCATGCCAGAGAGCAGAGCACAGACACGTTCTGGTCCCCAAGGCCCTTTCCCGAGAGCTTTCTCCACCAAGGCCCAGGCCAAAGCTCAGACCCTCAGCATGTCCGGGACGCGCTGTGGTGGAGAGTCCACTCCTGCCTACCCACTGGCTTACTCCCTGCCTGGCCGCCGGCCCTGATGACCTTTCGAGGGGAAGTCAGAAAGCACCTCCTCCTCCTGTTACCACTCCTCCGACCTGGGCTTGGTGCCAGAGTGGGGGGTGGGGTGCCTTTGCTTCCCATATGGATGCCACATGGTACCTTGTCCCCATCCCCAGGGAGACGGCTGACAGCCTGGAGTTGCCATTTACCCTCCCACAGAAGTGGGGCTCTGGGCTTTCCCCTAGGGGCTGGGGAAAGGCCATGGTCTTCCCTGAGGGTTCCCTGCACAGTGTTGAACAATGGCCTTAACCCTTTCCCTACTGCCGCCCCAACCCCCAAGGGAACCCAGGATGGAGGATGCTGTGCTCACCAGAGAGATCCCAAAGGCCCCTTCCCCACTGAACAATCGTCCCTCCAGGGCCAGAGCACAGGGGCCTTTTTGTCAGAATGTGGGTGGAGAGCCTGCAGGCAAGGGCTTGCTGAGAGGGTGCTGAAGTGTTCACTGGGACTAGGAAAGAAGTGACAGGAGCAGAGGACTTGGCAGCACTGGGGCGGCGGGAGTGCTGGTGCAGCAGGGCGGCCTTGAGGAACATCAGGGACAGACGCCTCCCCAGAGGCCCAGTCAGGCACCAGGACCTGCCTGTGTGGCCGTCTCCTCCCCAGGTGTGGGGATGACACAGCTTGACACGCAGGTGACATGCAGGACTGACTGAAGTTGCAGCAGTTTCTGCCACCACCTGTGGGAGAGCAGCATGGCTTTGTCTCATGTCTCCCTTCAGCCCAAGGAAAGAGTGACGTTTGTAAGGGACACACTTAGGGGGAGCAGACACCCCTAGAAACAATGGATCTGAGGAAGCAGGAGAAGACCCAAGAGCCTGAACTCTCAACCCCTGGTACCCAGCCCTCTTCTGCTATCTGCCATTGTAGAACTTGGCACTGACAGGGAGGGGACTCAGAGGTCATGGGCCCGTCACACACAGCGCCCCTCCCAAGTGACTTGGGGAGGAATGTTGCTCTAGGTGACCTTACTGATGAGGCTGGGCTTCTGGCCTGCAGCAAGGGGCCAGGAGTGCACCTGCCCCACCCTGCGACTTAGATTGGCAGTAGGTACTCACCTGTAGCCATCACTGTGGCCAGGAGACTGTTGTCCGTGGTAGTTTCTGCACACAGAAGCAGTTACATGAGGTGCCAAGAAAGGGCATCAGCCTTGCCTTGAGAGCTGCCAGCAGGGTCACAGAGCTCCCCTGGGGAGCTCTCCCCTGGGGGCCATACCTGCCCCAGGAACCCTGGCGGCTCTAAACAGCTCTCTGGGTTCTCTACCTCTCCGCTGCTTGTCCTGGTTAGTAGCAGGCCATGACCTAGTGTCCTGTAGAGGGTGCTCCCCTCTACATGCCTGGCAGTCACAAGGGCCCTCTATCACCTTCAGAAGAAGGGGGTGAGCCGGGCGTGGTGGCACACGCTTGTAATCCCAGTACTTGGGAGGCTGAGACCGGAGGATCCAGGTTCAAGGCCAGCCTCAGCTACTTAGGCCCTCCGCAACTTAGTGAGACCCTGTTTCAAAATAAAGAACAAAAATTGGGCTGAGGGTGTAGCCCGGAGGTAGAATGCCCCTGGGTTCGATCCCTTGTACCGCAAAAAAAAAAAGGGGGGGGTGATAGGAACAGGCTCAGTTCTACTAAATCTGACAGCCGGCCGGGGGAGCTCCAGCTCGCCCAAATCTCTGTACCCCTCCATCCCAGGTCCCCTCCCAGTCTGACTCTGCCCACCTCCACTTATCTTTGGCCCAGGTAACTGGGCTTTGGTTGCCAATTGGCTGTTCTCTAGTCTTGGCTCCCACCTCTACTGGAACTGTGGTGTTTATGGTCACCCTGGAAACCAGGCTTGTGGACCACAAAATACAAAAGCCTCCCTGCCCAGGCTCTCTTCCTCCCTTCAGAATAAGTATTGTGCAGCTCTGAGGGCCCAGCCTGCCTGAGCCTGCTGCCAAACCAATCCCATGTCTCCCTGGCCCAATTTTTTTTTTTTTTTTTTGTGGTACTGGGGATTGAACCCAGGGGCATTCTACCTCCAAGTTACACTCCCAGCCCTATTTTTTATTCTTTATTTTGAAACAGGGTCTCACTAAATTGTGGAGGGCCTCACTAAGTAGCTGAGGCTGGCTGTGAGCCTAGATCCTCAGCCTCCCAAGTACTGGGATTACAAGCGTGCGCCACCACGCCCAGCTTCCCTGGCCCAAATTCTGATACTGACCAAATTCTGATATTGATAAAAGCCCCTCAAAAGAACCCTCAAAAGCTCAAGCCTCCAGGCTGGGCTAACCCTCCCTATAGAAAGACCAGGCCGGGAGTAGGGCAGTGGCACCCCTGTAATCCTAGTTCTTGGGAGACTGAGACAGGAAGATTGCAGGTTTGAGGCCAACCTCAGCAATTTAGGAAGACCCTGTTTCAGAATAAAAAGGGATGGGGGTATAGATCAGAAGTAAAATGCCCCTGGGTTTAATCTCCAGTACCAAAAAGAAGATAAAAAAAAGGAAAGAAAGATGGGTGGGGAACACTGCCAGGAATTCTGGCAGAGAAGCTATGCTCACACTTGCACCGGTGACCTGAGCAGTGGAGAGGGCCAAGAGGGCATCCACCCCCAAGCCTGCCTGCTGAGCCTATCAGAAGTCCCAGAGCCTCGGCCAGGTGTGGTGGTGCACGCGTGTAATCCCAGTACTTTGGGAGGCGGAGACCGGAGGATCCGGGTTCGCGGCCAGCCTCAGCTCTCTCTCTCTCTCTCTCTCTCTCTCTCTACTTAGGCCCTCTGCAACTTCGTGAGACCCGGTTTTAAAATAAAGTATAAAAAATAGGGCCGGGGGTGTGGCGCGGAGGTAGAACGCCCCTGTGTTCAATCCCCGGTACCACAAAAAAGAAGTCCCAGAGCCTGGTCCTGGGTCCTGCAGAGCTTCTAACTCAGTGGGACCAAGACAAGCCTGCCAGAGCAGTAGGGTTGGGGCTAGACTCCCCTAATTCTTCTGCCTGCCTGCAAATGAGCATCACTTGTGGGGATAAAGAGGCTGGGTCGCCACTTCAAACCAATCAAACCCAAATCCTCAGTCAGGATCATGATCTCCTGGGCTAAATGTGATAGCAATCTGTAACTAAGACCTGGTGAGATGGGGAATGGCAGGGGATGGCACAAGAGGGTGCATGAGCTGCCTAAGTTAACGGAACAATTCTTTTGGAACTGTTGTACTAACCTGCCAGAGCACAGCCGGAGCCGGTCAACCCTGGGCTGGTTTGTGAGCTCTGGGCCAGCAGTCTAACTGTTCTGGTATTTACTGCCTATGTCCAATATGATGGACCTTGTTAGTACTTTTTATTTTTGAGATGTAGCTCAGTGGTAGAGCACTTGCTTTGTATGCACAAGGTCCTGGGTTCCTCCCCAGCACTGCCCAAAATAAAGATATATAGCTTGACCTAAGAGTTGATGTTGGGCAACAAAGCAAAAACCCCAACATTCCAGAGAATTAGAGTACAGCTTCAAATGCTCACTCAAATAGGAATCAGAGCCGGGCGTGGTGGCCCACGCTTGTAATCCCAGTACTTGGGAGGTGGAGACCAGAGGATCCAGGTCCGTGGCCAGCCTCAGCTACTTAGTGCAGCCCTCCGCAACTTCATGAGACCCGGTTTCAAAATAATGTATAAAAAATAGGGCCGGGGGTGTAGCTCGGAAGTAGAATGCCCCTGGGTTCAATCCCCAGTACCGCAAAAAAAAAAAAAAAAAAAAAAAAAG
>PVJS01019282.1:0-16084 GCA_004027185.1 Glis glis | reverse complement strand
GTAGCTCAGAGGTAGAATGCCCCTGGGTTCAATCCCCAGTACCGAAAAAAAAAAAAGAACATAATCATTTTCATCTCTGAACCCAAACACCATTACCTGTGCGTTCTTGCTTCTGCTTCCTGGCTACCTGTCCAGCCATGCCCTGAGGAGAGCCTGAGAGCTGAGTGGCTCTGGAGCCCCCTGGCTCCCCCGGAAGCCTGCTGCCACCGTTGAATAGCTAGCTAGGACTTTGGGCTACTCATTTCACAGCTCTGAGACTGTTTCCTGATCTGCTACTTGAACATAATAAAAGTGCCTGCCTCCAGGGCTGGGAGGATTGAGAGCTGCAGGTAAGGTCAGACCAGCTGCCAAACAACCCAGCCCAGCACTGTTAATGGGTAGTCAGGAGCGCCCTCTCCTGGCAACTAGGAAAACTTGTCATGTGCAGCCTGTGCAGGAATTGAGCCCTTTATCCCCCAAGCTGGAGTGGAGCTCAGCCCAGTGTACTTCACTTGATAGTGTGATTTCAGAGGTCTAGAAACCTTCAAGCTCACTCCTTATGTTAACGAAAGGTGTGAAAGACTGACAGCTCTTGATGACAATGTGGGGGAGACTCAGAGGTGGCAAGGGAGCTTGAGAAAGGGAGGGCAGGTGGATAAACTTTTTTTTTTGTGGTACTAGGGATGGAACCCAGGGGCATTCTACCACTGAACTATACCCCCAGCCCTATTTTATTTTTTATTTTAAAACAGGGTCTTGCTAAGTTGCTGAGGGCCTCAGTAAGTTGCTGAGGTTGGCCTCGAACCTGCCATCCTCCTGTCTTAGCCTCCCAAGTACTGGGATTACAGGTGTGTATCACCATGCTCGGTGGACAAACCTTTTGACATGGCCCGTCCAGGTCCTAGAGCAGTGGCCAGGGACCCGAGCCCTGCTCCTGGCCTTAAAGGGACAAGCTCCGATGGAACCCAGCAAGCCATGGCTGGGATTGCCTCTCTTCTCAAGGGTGCCTCATAAGGCAAGAACGATGAGGGCATTCGGGATGGGCTCAGGTGATGCGGAAGGCAGGAAAGCCAGCACCTGCTGCATGCGACCTGGTGCAGTGGCAGGACGGGGGTCCTGGGTCGGGTCTCGAGAACTGAGCTCGTCATGCTGGCCTGCTGGGTGACAATGAGTAAGTCTCTGAGCCTCCCAGGTCCCGTTTGCCTCTCAGATAAAGAGAGGGCCACACTGGACGCGTTTGCATCCTGTCTGGCTTGTGGATGGATTTGAAACTGTTCCTGCTATGGGGCACTGGGATCTCTACCTTCTCAAAGCTATCAAAGTACCAACTAAGACATCTAAGAGAAGAAGACCCTGGGAACAGGATGGCTTCCTGACACGCAGGAGGAAAAACATGAAGACTCGGCTTAGAGAGATAGAGATATATTTCTTCTGTTGCATATTTCAGACTTCACACTGAGCTTCAGGCACAATGCGACTCCAGGTTCTTCTGAGCGCCTGGCAGTCTTCCCACGCTGCCGAGGAGGCTCACCCTCCAAGGTGCACCTGGGAGTACCTGGGAAACTGCATTGGCCTCGGCAGGCCCTGATGCCCTGCCTTTCCCATCACAGGGCACGTTACGCTGGAAAGCCCTAGGGCCAGACACCCCCACTGCTCTGGGGTCCCCTGGCTGCCAGAGGAAAGGCTGTCCATCTCGAGCCCAGTTCCACAGTGGTCCCCAAATCACCTGTTCTCTGGGCCTCAGATCCTGGCAGGGAACCTGTGCCCCTGCAGAGCCTCAGCCGTGAACACCACAGGCCCAGGCTGGGGGCCGAGGCCCTGGGGAGACAGGCAGGCCCAGCCTCCCCAGGGCAGTCGCAGTGGGCGCAGCAGGCCCTGCTCCCACAGCCATGCCCACTTCCTGGGGCTGCTCTGAGCCCTATTGCACATCTTTTGTTTCTGGTTTCTCCCCCCACCACCCATTTTAAATTTTAAAAAAGTACAAACTAGAGAGGAGGGGGAAGAAGAGCTGGGCATGGGATTGCTGGAGCCCTTCTCATGTTCCTGCCGGCCCTCTGGCCCTCAGCAGAGCCCTTAGCAGAGTAAGTGCGGCGCCCACTTCCCTGCTGTCTGTGCGGTTCCTGATGGCTGAAGTGGGAGTGCTGCCAGGGGCCTCTGGTTCTTGTGTGGGAGGGGAATGTCCCTCCACGTCTGTAAGGTGCAATTCCCCCGGTCCTCCGGGCGTGTGGCTGGGGCCCTGCTACCTGAGTCGCCCATCTGATTTGACAGGTCCCAGCTCTGATTTAGGGTCCGGGGACAGAGAGCTCCAGCTGGTCAGTCTGCAGGGATCCAGGGAGGGGCAGGCAGAGGGGCCCGTGGCACACAGTCCTGCCACGGACCAGAAGCGGCTCAGTTCCCCATCTGTCCAGGCCTCGAGGGCGGGCCCTGTGAGCTCTGCGTGCCGCCGGGCAGCCTCCTCCACAGGCTCAGGCTGAGGCAGGTTCAGGATGCCACTCAGGCCCTGGAAACTCTGCTCCATGTACTCGTTGTGGGGTGGTCCCGCGTGCAGCCAGCTGGCATCATCTGGAGGCGCAGAGCAGGCAGTAAGCACACCCCACAGATCCCGTGGAGGCAGACCCTAGGAGTTGGGTCAGGGTACCCCAGTTCCCATCCCCACCCTACCATGGAGTCCCTTCTTGTGGAGAGATCATGGTCTAATCCAAGAAACTTTCTCCACCTATAAAATGTTAGTTGTATAAAAACAAGGTAGTAATCACCGAACTTCCAGCTGTAGGGTTAAGTCAAACAATGGTTTCAAGGCACTTTAGAAAATGAAGTAACAATTCGGTTTGTGGCACCGGTCTCCCCTCTTGACCATTTTCAGCAGTTCCCAGAGCCTTCAGTGACCTGCACACAGATCCTGCCTGCCGGTCGGTCCACTTGCCTGGCTACCCTGCCTTCCCCCCACCACCCTGCACCTACTTCCCCTCCACTCTCTGTCTCCCTCACCAGACACCTGCCAACCTTATTCCTGAAGCTCAGAACATGCTCTGCCTTCACCTTTGAGGCCCAGCCCGTCCTCGCTTGCTGAGCTGCGTCCACTCTTCTGTCTCCTTCACCACACTGAGTTCCAGGTGGGCCATGGATGTGGCTTGCCTGCCCTCAATCGGCCCTGGCCCCCCAGCATCCCTTCCTCTCGGCTACCCCTGCTCTTACCCACCTTCTTGTGAGAAGATGGGACAGGGGAAGAAAACATCCACCTATTGAGTACCAACTGCACACCCACTGTTGCCCAGGACCCAGTATCTCCAGGGGGCAGCCCCTTGCAGGAACCTGCCCAGCCTCTGCCTCTGTTCAGTCTGCTCCCTTAGCCTCAGCCAGGTGGGTGGAGACCGCCTGACCCTGCCCACTCGGCTGCATGGTGGAATGGGCTAGCCAGTCAGATTTTTCTCTCCCAAGACTATAGAACTTGGGGGCTCAGAGATGAGGCTCTGCTGCACTGCAAGGCCATGTTTGGAGAAGCCAATGCTCTGAGATAGGACAGGAGGAGGGACAAGATGCCCCAGAAGGATGGAGACGGCATCTCAGGTTCCCAGTGAGACCTAAGACGTTTTCTGAGTTCTGAGGAGGACAGCCCTGCATTCCTCCAATAATTTCCTTTTTTTAAATTTGAGCTAGTTTGTGTGATTTGTGTTCCGTGTACCAGAAGGTCTCTGTGACAGTTGCAGTACCCCTACTTCACATGTGAACAGACTGAGGTTCAGGAAGGCCAGGTTATTTCCAAGGCCCAATTAAAGTGGCAGAGACATGGTCCAAACCCACGTTTCCCTTTTTTTTTTTTTTTGGCAGTACCAGGGATTGAACCTAGGGGCATTCTACCTCCGGGTTACACCCCCAGCCCTATTTTTTATTTATTTTGAAACAGGGTCTCACTAGGTTGCGGAGGGCCTAAGTAGCTGAGGCCGGCCGTGAACCCGGATCCTCTGGTCTGAGCCTCCCAAGTACTGGGATTACAAGCGTGCGCCACCACGCCCAGCTGTCTGCCTGACTTTAAAGCTTCCCTTCCCACCATAACACGTCGTAGGGCCCTGGCATGCTAAGGAATGAAATATGAAGGCCCCGATCTTCTCTCTTCCTCCAATCTCAGGAATGAGGGCCAGCTCTGAGGGTAGGCTTCTTAGGGTCATTTCTCTCTGGCTTCTGGGGATTGTTTAGGCACCAGGTCCTTACCTTTCCTGAGAGGTAGTTTGCGGTTGAAGGTCAAGGGCAGCACGAGGAAGCGGGTCTCACCCAGTGGTTCCCAGAACTGGAGCAGGCGAACGGTCCAGGCTCCTGGCCGCAGGGGCCGGCTCAGTGGGGGTTTGTACTGCGTGACCTCAGTCTCCGCATCCACTGTGATGTCATATGATGTGGCCACCACATAGGTTGGGTCTATCCAGACCACAGTGGCTGTGAGGTTGGGGCCCCGGGCCCAGCGCTGCATGGCCACAGGCTCATCCAATGGTCCCAGCAACCCCCCAAAGTTCCGGAAAAGACGCTCCTTGGGGTCCCACTCGGTGCCAACCTGTAGGGGGGGAGGCAGCTGGGTAGGCGCCTGGGGGGATGGCCTTCTCTACTCTGATGCTGCCTCTCACTGTGTAACCTCAGGGTAGTCACTGCCTCTTTCTGGGCCTCAAATTCCCCATCTGCAAAATTAAGGTGTCAGACTAGAACTTCAATATTGCTCAGCTCTGAGATGGTTCTAGGCTTCCATCCTGACTGCTCTGCAGTGGTGGGGCCCATGGGTAGACCATCCCCACATAAAGACAATGTCTCTAGGAAAAGACCGAGGAGACACCCACAAGCTTAGCCTTGGAGCCCACTGGAACAGCCTAGTCCCTCTAGAAGAATTCTTGTAGTTTAGAAGGACTGGGCTTGCGTTGTAGTGGAAATGACAATTCCCTCCCTACTCATTGCATGTCCTGTGTCCCCAATCTAGAAGGTCCCTCAGTGTGTGCATGTGGGGGTGACATAGGATGTCTGCGTGGGGCATCACCAAGACTGCCATTACTGGAAAAGAAGAGCCCGGTGATCCTAGCCCATAAAAACCTGACGAGTCCCTACCCCTCCCTGGTGTCTGTTCGTCTCTTCCCACTCCCTGCAACTTGCTGGGGGTCAGGAGAAAGCAAGGGGGGAGGACCTGTCCCACCTCCAAACTCTGGAGCCGGCTGGCCTGGTCACTGCGCCCCAACAGCTTCAGCGACCCCTGGGGCATCAGCCACATCTCAAGCGTCTCTGCCGGCCCTTGGGCTGAGGGCTGCACCGCCTGCGTCACCAGGTAGCCCTGGAAATGGTCGTCATAGAAATACAGGTGCACGCTGGACGGCAAACCCCTGGGCTCAAACCTAAGAGGTTCCAGCAGGGAGAAAGGGAGATGCCATCAGCACACCTGACTTGGTCAGGAGTCCCAGGGAGGGGGCACTTGGGAGTCCCCTCCTCAGGCACTTCCTTTGTCCCAAATCTCACACCCCGCAGCACCTGTGTGCCCGGCTCTGCCTTCTTTCTTATTTTTTTCTTCCTTCCATTTTTCTTTGCCTCAGACTGGGAGCTTGCTGTGGGTGGGGACTGTCTTTCTGATCTGCCTCCCCATAGGACACCACACCCTGAGGGCCTGCTATGTATCAGAAGGGGGTCTCACTTGCAGAGTGAGGTGGCCGGCGGGGCCGTGGCGGCATGGCGCAGGCCGAGGCGGGAGAAGGCGGTGTAAGCGGTGAGCATGACATCACTGAGTCCACTGGGGCCATCAGCCAAGTCATAGGTGTTCTCCCAGTAAGCCTTGAGGGCTGGCGTGCCTGGGGGGTAGCTGCCATACAGGTGGAAGTCCAAGATCTCCAGGACCTCCTGGTTCACGGTCGACTCAAACTTCCGGGCGAAGAAGGTTGGTCTGGACACTTGCTGGAGAGGGAGAGGCAAGGAGGGTGAAGGGCTCCGGAGACCTAAGAGCATGGCAGGGGCTGGCCCCTCAGCACTGCCTAGATATCAGCTTCCTGGGGCTTTTCCTGCTGCTGTTGGAGGCCCACACCCCCAGGATGTTGGAGGCTTATCCTGCCTTTCTGACCCAGGACAGCTCAAGGGGAAAGGCTGGGGCAGAGGCCCAGCCCGGCCTGTCGGGGCCATGAGCAAGCACCTGCAGCCGTAGGAAGTCCTGTGGCTTGAAGTCGTTGGGGGAGCAGCCGCACCAGTCCACGATGTGCTTGTATTGGCACTTGCAGCCCAGCTTGCGGTTCCAGTTGGTGACCCGCAGGTTGTTGTCCACGAGGCTCTCGCAGGCCGGGCTGTTCTCCAGTACCGTGTGGAAGAAGGACTGCAGGTGGCAGGAGATGGGGAGGGTGAGCTGTGGGCCACCCAACCTGCGCCCGCTCTGGCCTTCGTGCCAACCCAGTCACCCACCTCGGCTGGAAGCAGTGTGTATGTGTAGAACTGGCGGAGCTGGGCCACCAGTGGGTCATCCGTGTACACCACGTACTCCACGAAGCTGCGCGTCAGCACAAACCAGTCGGAGCCACCGTCCACCACGATGCCCGCAGGGATCTGCCGTTCGCCCAGGCGCCACATGTGCGAGTCACACTCGTGGAAGAGCCGGTCCAGGCCCTGTTTCTTGATGAACCTGTGGGTGGCAGAAAGGCCACGGCTGAGGGACCCGCAGAGTGGGGTCCCCGGGCCCTCATCCACCCGGCAACCAGCCCTCCTCCATCTGTGATTGGTTAGGAGGCTTCATAACCCAAGGCTGAGGCCATCAAGTCCCCTGTGTGAGAGGACTTGCGACAAGACACCAGGGCCTCCTTCCGCACCTCCCTCACCTGGAGTTGTCCCGGCCATGTGACTTGAGGAAATTCTTGTCCCGGTTCTTGGATAGGAATGCCACCAGCTCCTCATTGGTCCTGGTGAGGGAAGGGGGTTGACAGGTGGTTGCTCAGTGGCTGGCCCCGAGCAGTCTCCCTCCAGCACGCTTTCTCTTGGAGCTTCCTTTCTCACTGAGAGCTCTCTGGCCATGTGCCCTACCCCTGGCTGATGCTCTGGGGCCACCAAGAAAGACCCATCCTCCCTCCAGCCCTGCTGTATGACCCAGCACCCCAGACTGGGTGCAGACTTCTGGTCCTCCTCCCCATCTTTTCTCATTCCCAATCCTCAGATTATCTTCCACCAACCCCTCCCCTAATACAAGGGGGCCACATCTGAGCTGTGCACACCCCAAATGAGGCTTGGGGGAGGAGAAGGAGCCCATCAGGGTCTTCCAACCCTGATGGCCTGGATGGGGCCCCTCCCACCCAGAGGGTTCAGAGCCCGATCCCCACACCTGGTTGGGTAGTCAGTGGCGCTGAGGTTGATGAAGAAGTCCCAGGCCCAACCAGGTACCTCTAGCAGGTCCCGCATGCTCCGCAGGTACATCCTCAGAAGGCTGGCCCCACCCCAGATGGTGACCATGCGCCACGGTGTCACCCGCACATTTTCATACCGCTGGGCCAGCTCCACCACCTCACGGTGCAGGTAGTTAGAGCGCTGTGGGAGAGAGGTTACTCAGCAGATGCCACTGGCTCACCTGGGTCACAATCTCCCAGTCCACTCCGAATGGAGAAGCACAGGGAGGGCTCAAGCTCCTAATGGGCGATGCCAGCTTGCTGGCTGCTTCACCATTCTGGGCCTCAGTCTCCCTATCTTTAGGCCACCTGAGCCAGGTCAGAGACTGTCTATGATCTTCGTAGTCTCTGTTCTGCGCACTCCAGCCTCCTTGGCCTCTCCTGCCCACGGTACCTTGTCCACATGGATATAAAAGAAGTGCTGCTCGTGGTAGACAGCCTTGAGGAGACGCTTCAGCTGACGGATGGCGCGGCCATGAACCACCAGCATGTAGGCAACGCGTACTGGGGGGCCGTCCACAGGCTGCTGGGCCCGAATCTCCTCCCACTGGATGCCAGGACTCATCTTCCCTGAGTGCAGAGAACAGGGGCATCAGTGAAGCCCACCCTAGGTCTCAGGTAGGGGTGAGATGGAAGAAGGGGCTGCCTGCCTTGAGTCCTGGATCCCAGCCCCCACTCTGCCCCCTCTGCCACTTAGTCCACTTAGCGCAAACTTGGGCAAGGAAGTGGGCCCTCGGGGAAATGAAGGCGAGGATCTGGGCCATGCTACCTCCCTGTCCATGCCTAGGGAGGACCAGGGTGCCCCTGTCCCTCACCAGCCAGCTGGCAGTGCCGGGGCACGACCTTGGGCATGAGGCTCCCGGCCTGGTGAAGGCACACCACGTTGGCGATCTCCTGTTGGCACTGCTTGGTGCTGGCCCGGGCCAGGGCAGACAGTGCATCCTTGCCCATGATCTCGCACTTAGGGGTGAAGCCGTTGTCCGTGGGCTGGGGTGCGCCCTCCACACTCCCTGTGTCTCCATGTGGTGGGAAGCCAGCAGCCCCTACCAGCGCCTCCCCAGCTGCTGCCCCGCTCAGGTTCTGGCGGCCTGGGGTCTCGGGGGGCGGGGCAGGTGGGACCCGCCGGCTGGCTCTGTGCCGGCTGGTCACTGCCCGCACCACCTTGGCCACAGGCACGCCCGGGCTCTCGGCACGGCTCCGCCAGCGCCCATGCCTTCTACCCGCGCTGCCCCGCCGCCCTGCTGAGCTGTCTGTGTCCTTGGAGCCCTCTCCAGGGTCCAGCGGTCGAGGCTTCCTCTGTCTTCCTTTCTGTCAAAGATATGGAGACAGGTCATGGGGCAGTCACTCACCTCCTGCTCTTGGAGCTCCATCTTGGCCAGGGCCATCCTCAGACCTAGAGGCTCCTGCCCACCCTTTGCCTAGAGAAGTCCTGCTCGCCACAGAACTGCACAAACAGCGCTGCTGATGCCTCCTGGACTGGATGGTTGAGGAGATCTTAGCCTTCCCCATACCGCCCATTGTACCCCACGTGCCCCAAAGCTCTCACATCACATAGCTGCACTTTTTTTTGTTTGTGTGTGGTACTGGGGATTGAACCCAGGGGCGTTCTACCTCTGAGCTACACCCCCAGCCTTTATATTTTGAAACACTCTTGCTAAGTTGCTGAGGTGCTTGCTAAATTGTTGAGGCTGGCCTTGAACCTGTGATCCTCCTGTCTCAGCCTCCCAAGCAATGGATTACAGATGTATGTCACTGCGCCCGGCCAGCTGTGCTTCATTTCTATGCTGCACTCAGATACCACTTTCTCTTTCAGTAGATGTTAAAATAAATGTCCACCCATGTCCCAAGGGACGCATACAGATACATCCAAGACAGTCTATGGACTGGAGTTTTCCATGTGGGACTACCAAGGCCACCAGAGTATGAAGGGTTTTTGCCCTGGAGGGAGGAACACAGGTGAAGCCTGAGACCCTAATATTGGTTGGGTCTCTAGGAAGAGTCAGAGTGCAATTCACGGAGGGTACACCTGTGGATGATGGGGGGGCTGGGCAGGGAAAGGCTCCAGACCACAAAGCCAGTCCGACAGAGGGCTAGGAGGTGCTTCAGCCTCCAGTGTGCTCCAAGAAAGCCCCAGCCAGTTCAGTGGGCACTCTGCACAAGGACCGCCTATAGATGGCCAGTCCTTGAACCATCACCGCGCTTGGTCCCTGGCTGGACAGCTGAGGCTGAGCCTGAGTCCCACAGCAGGAGGCTGTCGCCTCTACACTTGCAGCAGGTACTCTCAAAGGAAAGTCTGAAGCCCTCCCCACTGCCGGCTGCACCCCTGCTTCCTGGCTCTAAGTGCTCTGGCGCCTGCTGCCTCTCTCCAACCCAGGCATCTCCCCAGATGGGCTGGTCAGCTCCAACCTTCCTCCTCTCTGCCTGACCAAGTCCCACCCATCCTTTCAGACCCAGTTTCAGGCCCCCTGGTGGGCAGCTGTCCCATTTGGAACATCCCCCGAGTAGGATGTCCCTCTAACAGCCAGAGGTCTCCTTGAGGGGAGCCATGTCAGCACCATCTCCCCAGGGCCCAGCAGAGTAGCGGGCACCTCAGGCTGGTGTCTGAGATGTGGAAGGGATGGAGGAAAGAGAGGTGCTGGGTAAGTACTCTGGAGCCCCCCGCGCTGAGCCCAGCTCTGTGACCTCGCCAGCAGCCGTTCAACTTCTCGGAGCGGATTCCTCAGCTGAGAGCGCGGATCAAATCAGACAAAGCATGAGGGACTGCAGCTGGGAGGGCTGCCCGTTCCTTTCGCCGTGGTCTGTAAGCTCCTCTCCCAGGGCCCTCTCCACCAGCGCTCCGCCAGCCCTTCAGTGCTGTCCTCTTCCTACGTGGCCTGTGGGCAGCAGGCCCTAGTGGAGCGCTCTCTCTTCCCTGAAGCACCCTTCTCATTTGCTTCCAGGAGACCCTTTGGGTCCTCCTGTTCCTCATCAGTCTCTTGGCTTTCAAGGTAAACACTGGGACCTGTCCTCCGCCCAGCTCCTTCACCTCTCAGAGATCTCATTCAGCCTCGGTGTCTAAACTCCATCCACTCCCAGACTTGTCTCTCTGGAAGGCTGTCCTGAACTTTCAGGCATGTAACCAGCAGCCTCCTTGCCATCTCCCTTGGGAGCTTAAAGACCCCTCAGACCCGCAAGTCCAAGTGCACAAGTCCAGAGCGCCTGCGCTGCCTCCCAGCCTGCCCCTTCTCAGCCTCTTCCCCTCTCAGTTAACAACAACCCCCTCTGTAAGTGGTTCAGGTCAAACACACTGGGAGTCAGTCAACTTTGACTCTCCTATTTCCTCACATCCAATCCATCAGTAAATCCTGTGGGCCTACCTTGAAAATACATGCAGAATCTGATCCCTTCTCTACCTTCCCACTGCCCCCGCCTGGATTTCCTCCTGAGCTCCTGCTCTTACTCCAGTCTCTTCTCATCACAGCCGCCAGCATTCCTGTTAGACTCTTAAGTCCCATCTCACCACTCTCCTGCCAGTGGCTTCCTCTTGTAGCATCTGGCTGCTTCCTCTTCCTGCCCTGCCCTCTCTGATCCCTTCTCCTATGATCCCCCTCCGCCTTGCTCTCCTCTGTCACAAAAGGCCTTCTTAGCATCCCTCCACCCCACCTGACCTTCGTGGCTCTCACCTTTGCACCGGCATGCTCGGGCCTGGAATATTCTCCCAGACATCCCCACAGCTTGTTCTTTGCCTCCTGCAACTCTGCTTAGATGGCATCTTCTCAATAAGGCCTGCTTGATCGCTACACTCAAAACTCTAACACTTGGCCAGGAGCAGTGGTGCATGCCTGTAATCCCAGTGACTAGGGAGGCTGAGGCAGGAGGATGGAAAGTTTGAGGTCAGCCTGGGCAACTTAGTGAGACTGTGCCTCAAAATAAAAAGGGCTGGGATGTAGCTCAGTAGTAGAGGGCCTCTGGGTTTGGTCCCCAGTACCACAACAAAGAAAAACAACAATAACAACAAAAACCTCTCGCCCTCCATCACCTTCGGCTTTATTTTCCTCACAGGAAAATATCACCCTACCATTTATTTACTTATTTATATTGTGTTATTCTGTATCTGTCCCCTCGCAACATGATTGTAAGCTCCACAAAGACAGAGATTTTTGCTATTTTGTTCACTGACATATTTCTAGAGCCCAAGAGAATGTCTGGCACTCACAGGCACTTAGTAAGTATCAGTTGAATGAATGAGAGAATAAATGGTCTCAGCATAGGTGCAGCATTCAATAAACATGCCATTCTTTCATTATGATTACCGGAAGAGGAGGAGGAAATAGTCAAATGTGAAGTCGAGAGGAAGGCACAAGACCCTCAGACATCTTAGACTCCGGTGGGTTGGGTTCTCCCTGCCCCTCACCTTCCTAGACCTTCCTTCCCTCTCCAGTTTAAGCACAGCAGGAACCTGACAGCCTCCTTCAGGCCAGAGTTCCAGCCCTGTACCTTAGCCCCTGACGCTGTGTGCCCAGCACCCTAAGGATGGTTCCATTCTGCATGGGCGAAGGATCACAGTAAGAGGCTGGGGTTTTATTCTAAGTGTCTTGAGAGTTGTGCAATGAGAGCTGGGGTGTCCATCCCCATTTGAGAGATACCTGAAAGGAAGCAGCAGACCCTGTTCTGTACCCACATTGAGGAGGGCACCCTGGGCTGGATGGCCCCCAGGAAAGGTGAGGGCACCCCACTGGGCTGAGTGTACATCAGGCTGGTGACATCTGACCTGGCCACACAGCAAGTAGAGAAAGATGTTTGCAAACTTAGGTGAGTAGAGACGGCAGAGAGGTGTGGGTTCTCGGGGTGGAAGGCAGTATCAGCAAGTCAGGAATTGGTCAGGAGGGCAGGGCACAGGGCACAGGGCCAGGCTGGCTGCGGTGGGGGACAGGATGTGGGAGGAGACAGGCATGTTGGTGCCCTGCACTGCAGCAGGGAGCTGGCTGACCCTGAGAAGGACAATCCCAGAGGAGGCTGGGGGACCAGGAGGCAGCAATGAGGAATCGGAGGCCCCGGTGGACAGCCAGCCCCCTCTCCGCCCTCTCTCAGGCATGGCCACATGAGTAGCAGCAGGGCCTCAGGCTTGTGTCCTCTGAGGCCAGGGGTCCCTCTGATTACTGAAGGTAGGGACCGGTCCTTTGAGCCCCCCCCCCCCGAAGGCATTTAAAAGTCCTTTGCCACTTCCTGGCTCTGGGAGTCCTTCTTTGAGCCACGGAGACAGTGAACACAGAAACGCTTACCCCACACCCTACCTCCTCTGACTTTTCAGACTGCATTTAAAACGCGTGGTGAGACAATGTTTATGAAAGCTTTGAAAACTATCAAGTGGCTCTTTGGAGGTAAGTGATCATCCCAGGTATCCATTCTAAGCCCTTCCAGACAACAGAGTGCACATCTCCAATGCACGTGGACTCCGGGTGCGGCGCTCTCCCGCTGCACTTAGAATAAAACCCCAGCCCCTTACTGTGGTCCTTCCGGCCACGCAGAATGGAACCATCTTCAGGAAAAGTGCCACACCCTTCTGTCCATTCCCCAAGGGGGCCCAGCTCCGCCCATTCTCCTCAGGGCCGTCTGCCCACTTCTCCTGCCCACCTCTCCCTGCAGGAAGCTCTGCCCAACCTCCTGATGTGAAACAGCCCCCTTGTTATTCTGGTGAGTTTCCTTTTCAGTCTGTCTCTCCCTATAGACAGCCTGCCCACTGAGGGCCAGGACCTCACCTATTTTTTTATTTCTGTACCTCCAGTATTAGCACAGTGTCTGGTGTGAATATGACTTAATAAATGTTTGTTGATTGAATGACTAAATGAACCCTTGTCCCCAGTGTGTAGTGCTGAGATAAGAAGATCTGCATACCGACAGCTTAGCATGTGTCAGAAACTCCAAATGCTCACCGGCATCATTTCACGTCATCTTTATAATCACCCAACAAGAGAGGTGCTACTATTACCTAGTCTTGAGGGGGTACTGATGAGAATATGTTAAGAGCAGAGGCGATTCACTGCGCAGTAGCAGCGCTGGAATAGATGGTGAAGAGGGCGTTCCCCCTACAGCGCTCACCTTCCCCAGCACGGTGCTATGCTACCTGGCAACCCCAAAGTCAGCTGAGGGGTTCAAGCACCGTGGCTGCCTGAGCTGCACGACCCTGAGGTCACTGGGGAGCGCTTTCCATTCCAGTCCAGGATTCCTCTGTCAGTTTAGCCAGGAAGCTGGAGGAGGGGGTGAGGCTGGGGGGAATCCCAACCTCTCCACTTTGCCAAGCTGGGAATGGGCAGCAGGGCCCTCGGCCCATCTAGAGACTGGCAAGTGCACGTGGCGCAGGGCCATTTGTTTCTGAGAAGGCTTGGACACTCCGACATGCCCCTCCCCAAAGAGGTCACCAGCCCCTGCTCACACATTCCAGAGTCAGAGGGCTCTGTGACAGCCTTGGCAGCCCAGGCCATCTTCAAATGCCCTATCTTTCCAAAGACACTTCTTACCCTGGGTCTGAAACTCTCTTCCTCCTACATCTGGTCCACAGAGAACAAGCTCATTCCCTTTAGAAGTCACAGAGCCAGTCTCCCCAGTCACCAGTCTCCCCAGCCACCGGCCTCAGCTCCTTTTGGAGTCACGGTCTCCTGTGACTGGGTTCCTGCTCCCCTTACCATCCAGCTTCTTGGCTCTCCCCCAAAAGACGGGGTAGCCCTTCTCCAGTCTCCACGCCAGGCCTACCAGACTGCTGAGAAGCAGGAAGGGGAAGGGGAAGTGGGGGCTCCCTTAGCCCTCACCTTGCCAGGCGGAGAAGCCCGAGAGGACACAGCAAGCAGAGCCTCTGACCCAGAGCCCCGCAGGCACTAGAGGGGGTGGGCAGGGACCCCCTGACCTCTGGCCACAGCTGAGGGCTACGGTTTGGACCATTCTCTCTGCCCTTTCAAGATGGACCCAGACCCCACTGGATCCTATTCCCTTTTTAACCACACTGGGGAGGATGTGTCTGGGCCTGCTGCTGAAACCATGTCGGCCCAAAGTGAGGAAGACCCCTGGGGCAGGGTCTCAGGACTCTGCTCTTGTCCCTGGTCCCTTAGAAGGAGAGGGGGCTCCCACTCCCATTCCTCCGTGTCCTGGGGCCAACTCACTTTTCCCTCCCAATCCCCTGGCTGAGAAAGCCACACCTGGGGAACTCCGGCTTTCCCCCTTGGGGTCACTCCCCGTTCCCTCAGTTCCCGGGTACACACTTTGACACAGGCCCTAATTCCAGCCCCAGCTCCACTTCGCCCACCGGTCCCTGCCTGTCAGGCGCAGCTGGGCACGGATGCCCGGGGTCCCTCGGCCCCACTTCTCCGCCCACGGCGCGCACACCCCCGCCCCCTCCCAACTTCAGAAAGTTTGGCCTGGGGCTCCCCACCTCGGAGCAGGCTCGGGCCCAGCCCCGCCTCCCGGCCCCGCTCCCCGCGCCTGACCTTCACCGCTCCCCCCAGGACCACCACGCCACGACCCGCTCCTCCCGCCCGGCCCCCAGCCCGCCCGGGCCCGGGCCTCCGGGTCACGCAGCGCCCCGAAGCGCAGCCCGCCAGGCCCGCCTGGGAAGGGGCGCCCGGAGCCCGACGCCGGCTCCCGCGGCCCCCCGCGCCCCGCACGCGTGCTGCCGGCGCCCACGGGTCGGGTCGGGTCGGGGCGGCCCGCAGCCCGCCAGGACCCCGCGCGCCCCCGCGCCCGGCCTGCCCGCCCGCCCGCCGTCGCACACCTCGCCCGGCTCGTCCTCCTCCAGGCCGCTGAAGCTCCACACCACCAGGCCCTGCAGCAGCAGGATGGCCAGCGCGGTGGCGATCGCCAGCTTGTACCGCCGCACCAGCTTCTGCACCCGCGCGCTCGCCACCATCTTCCTGCCCGGGACGCGGGGCGCGCGCCCGGCCCTGCAACCCCGCCGCGGGCGCGCGCACGGCGCGGGGCCGCGCTCCCCCCCGGCCGAGGGAGGCGGGCCGGGCGCGCGGGGGCGGGCCGGGGCGGGGTTGCAGGGCCGGGCGCGCGGGGGCGGGCCGGGGCGGGGCCTGGGTCGCGGGCCTGGATCGCGGGGCCTCGGGCGCCGCCTCCCCGCCCGGCCGGGTCCACGCCCCGGCGGTGCCCCCGCGTCTCGGCGCGTGCCCCCGCCTGTGCTCACCGCTTCCTGGCCGCAAACCCACTGTACTGCGGTCCCGAGGGGCTGAGGCCCCGCCGCTCCCTAGACTGGCCGTGGGCCTGGGGGAACCCAGCCCCGCTCGCGGGTAAGCGCTCGCCCCAGGGGCTTGGGGAATGCTAGAGCTCCCGGTGACGCCAGCTGGGAGAGGTTGTGTGAGTGCGAGAAGGCCCTGCTTAAAAACCTGCAGGCTGCATCCAAGGGCAAAGCCTAACTCCTTGACTGGCCCCGAGGCCCTAAACAAAGCCTCCTTTCCTCTCTCCCTCGTGCTAAGCATCCTGGGCCTCTCTCCTCCCTCTCCTCCTAAGCATCCTGGACCTCCTCCTCCCTCTCATCCTAAGCATCCTGGGACCCCTCTTTCTCCTCCCTCTCCTCCTAAGCATACTGGACCTCCTCCTCCCTCTCATCCTAAGCATCCTGGACCTCCTCCTCCCTCTCATCCTAAGCATCCTGGGACCCCTCTTTCTCCTCCCTCTCCTCCTAAGCATACTGGACCTCCTCCTCCCTCTCATCCTAAGCATCCTGGACCTCCTCCTCCCTCTCATCCTAAGCATCCTGG
>PVJS01019281.1:21407-33972 GCA_004027185.1 Glis glis | reverse complement strand
GACATCTACCTGTAGCACCTATCTCTGCACCCGACCACACATTATGCATTGCATACACACACAGGCACACACACAGACACGTGTGCAGATGCGCACATACTACTCATACACGGCATCTACCTGTAGCACCTATCTCTGCACCCGCCCAAACATTATGCATTGCATACACACACAGACACACACACAGACACGTGTGCAGATGCGCACATACTACTCATACATGGCATCTACCTGTAACACCTATCTCTGCACCCGCCCACACATTATGTGTTGCATATATAAATGCAACGACTCAGGCAGACAGCTGGACAGCCGTTCCCTGGAGTTGATAAAGCCAAATTTACCCTATTTGGCATTCATGCGGAGATTTGCGGAAGCATGCTCGGTCCCTGGAAGGGAAACTCGACTTCCTCCTCTCTCCAAGGAGGAAGCCAGCTGGCTTGGATCCTCTGCTGAAGCGGCCTCTGCCCTTCAACTTGAGGGCACCGGACCCCCACCCCACCTCCTGACCCGGTGTGTGTCCTGCCTCCCGGATCTTACCCCTCTCTGCTCCATTCTGTTCTCTGCCCTCATTAAGAGGCACGCATCCCACCCCCGGCCCCATTCATTCCTTTATTTCATTTCATTTTATTTGGTACTGGGGGTTGAATCCAGGGGCATTCTACCTTCAAGCTACATCCCCAGCCCTTTTTAATTTTTGAAACAAGGTCTTGCTAGGTTGCTGAGGGTCTCCCTAAGTTGCTGAGTCTGTCCTCCAACCTGTGATCCTCCTATCTCAGCCTCCCAAGTACTGGGATTACAGGCATTCGTCACCATGTCTGGCATGTGATAACACTTTTAAGAGTCTGTTCAACTTATTTATATCTTTCCCTGGCCCCTCCTGCTAAATAAACTCTGCGAGAGTAGAAACCATATCTAATCCATTTCTTTCCTAAGCCTAGGTGGTAAATGCACAATAAATTTTTATTTTTATATTTTATTTATTTTTTTGTGGTACTGTGGATCGAACCCAGGGGCATTCTACTCTGAGCTAGACCCCAGTCCTATTTTATTTTTAATTTTGAAATAGGGTCTCACTAAGTTGCTGACAGCCTCACTAAGTTGACGAGGCTGGCTTCGAATCTGCGATCCTCCTGTCTCAGCCTCTCAAGTACTGGGATTATAGGTGTGTACCATCATGCCAGGCCTACATCTTTGTTTAAAAGTGACTACATACACATTTTTGAGGTCCTATCAGCTCTAAAGATACACTAAGGAACACTGCCCCCTGCACAACTGTCTTTAACATTGCCTGCAAGGGTGAGCTCTTGCTTCTTGACTTGAGATTTCTGAACTTGAAAATATGGATCAGAAGCTTGGCTGACTTACTGGTCAATCTGTAGTCTTGAGATGTGTGATGAGCACCCAGGTTGGACTCTCTGGGTGCAGATGCTGTGGCAGACTTTGGGGTACAGGTGTTGATTGCTAATAAACACCTATAAAGGGAAGGGAAAGCAGAACTGAACCACAGAAGAGATTGACCTGTGATGGGGGCCCAGTAAACCTTGGTGAATGCAGCAGCCTGCTCTGGAGAGAGTGCGGCCCGTGCACGTTTCTCTCTTTGGGTCTAAATGGCCTGGCCTTTGTTCCTATGACTGCCTCTCAGTCACTGGATGTGGGTGCTACAGCCTCAGGGGGAGCCCTTTCCAGCAGCTTAGGCAGACTCGGAAGGGGCTGACTGTTGGTTGTTGATGACAGACAACCGTGTAGCTAGGGAGCAAGTCCTTCCCTGAACAGGACCTGGGGGCCCCACAGGTAGTGTGCTAACTTGTGTTTGGATTCCACAGTGTGGAGGGCAGCTCTCTTTACCCTGAAGCCAGCAGACACTGCACCAAGCTTGGCTCTGTTGCTGACCTTTCTGTGAAACCGTTAAGTCATTTGTTTTCATGCGGCTCAGTTTGCACCTCTTGGAGGCTGGACCAGATGGTTCCAATCGTTCTCTGGCTCTTCTGGGCTTCGCTGGAAGTCCCGATGCACAGGGGTGGGGTGGAGGAAAGCTACATGATCTCACCATATTTCTGCGCATTTAACCATCCACTTGCCAGATCCGGGAGCTCTACAAGCAGCGGCTGGATGAGGTCCAGATGTTGGAGAGACATATCATTCAGGCCCAAGCCCGGGCCCTTGCAGAAACAGAGCGGGCCACCAACCAGGACAGAGGACATGTCCTTGAGGCCCTCAAGTTGCCTCCAGGTGTGTATAATGAACCCCCATATGTCTGCCCCTGGCTCTGCAGCTGTTGATATTTTCCTGTATTGCTCTATTGCCCACTCTTTTTTCCTGAACATTTGGATATGTCATTGCCACAAGACATGGTATCACTAGAATGGGGACACTGTCCTGCATCACCACTGTACACCCTCCAAACACTGGGTCCCACAAATCCCATTCAGCCATTCTGCCATGGCTCCCAGGATCTTGTCTAGGACATCAGGTGGCGTGGGATTGCCATGGCTCTTTCTCAGACTCCTTCCTTAGGAATGAGTCCTTGATCTTCTCTTGTCTTTCATGTTCTTGACCCTTCCCGACAGGTCTTTCCCTCTGTAGGGTGGTTCTGTCTGATGTTTCCCCATGATGAGACCCAGGCTGGGTGTTCTGGGCAGCAACACCCCACAAATTAAGCTGTGTCCCTCTCATTGTGGCATGCTGGGGGCACAAGTGCTGCTAACCTCCAGCACCTGGGCAGGTTGGTATCTGCCAGCCTTCTCCATATTAAATTCTACAAATTAAAGCCGGGCATGGTGGCACGCACCTGTAATCCCAGTACTTGGGAGGCTGAGATAGGAGGATCGCAGGTTCAATGCCAGCCTCAGCAACTTAAGTGAGACCCTGTTTCCAAATAAAAAAAAAAAACTAAATAAAAAGGGCTGGGGATGTAGCTTGGAAGTAGAATGCTCCTAGGTTCAATCCCCAGCACCACACACACACACACACACACACACACACACAAATTCTACAAATTAGAGTTGACTGGTATTTTGTGGAGAGGTGTTCCCAGGTTACACCAACATCTTGTTCCTCACCAAAACTCTATCACCAAACCACCAGCATCCATTGAAAACTCTTTCCTTTGCCTCTATGGAGATATTTTCCTTAATTTATTTGTTGAAGAAGTTGCATTGTTTTTTCTATAGACTAGTCTATAATCTTGAGTTATCTGATTTCAGCATTGTGGTGTCATTTAGCCTGTTCTTATGAGCCCTGTATTTTCTGTAAATCGCTAATTAGTTCTAGAGACTTTAGAAGGCTTAGGTTTAATTTTTGGAGGGGAGTGGGAAGAGGGTCAAGACCACTTCATAGGTGGTGCTGTGTCATTCCTTTCAGAGGTACACCATGTCACATCTGGTTGGCTATGTGAGGCCAGCAGTCTTTTTTCTTTTTTGGTGGTACTGGAGTACTGGGGATTGAACCCAGGGGCATTCTACCTCTGAACTACACCCCCATCTCTTGTTGTTGTTGTTGTTGTTGTTGTTGTTGTTGTTCTTCTTCTTCTTCTTCTTCTTCTTCTTCTTCTTCTTCTTCTTCTTGTGTGTGTGTGTATGTGTATTGTTGGGGATTGAACCCAGGGGCATTCTACCTCCAAGCTACACCCCTAGCCCTTTTTAATTTTTGTTTTGAAACAGGGTCTTGCTAAGTTACTGAGGCTGGCCTCAAACCCACAATCCTCTTGTCTCAGCTTCCCAAGTACTGGGGTTACAGGTGTGTGCCAGCACTCCCAGCTTTGTTTTGTTTTTGAAACAGGGTCTCACTAGGTTGCTAAGAGTCTTGCTACGTCGCTGAGACTGTCCTTGAACTTGTGATCCTCCTGTCTCAGCCTCCCAAATGCTGGGAGGTGCATGCCGCCACACTTGGTTCCCAGCGGTCTTTTTAATTTTTAGAGGTTGTACTTTATAATGAAATACAAATGGTATCAATAATTCTGTTATTCCTTTTTTACTTGTCCTTCCATAAAAAGAAACTTTTCAGCAACTACTTTGATTACCCCAAGGTATGGGCAGAATTACTTCTTTCTCTTTATTTTCCAGTTTTAAAAATAATGAGTTGGAAGCCGGGCGTGGTGGTGCACGCTTGTAATCCCATTACTTGGGAGGCTGAGAAGGGAGGATCCCAGGTTTAAAGCCAGCCTCAGCAACTTAGTGAAGCTCTCAGTCACTTAGAGAGACCCTGTTTCCAAATAAAAAGGGCTAGCTGTGTAGCTTGGAGGTAGAATGCCCCTGGGTTCAATCCCCAGCAGCACCAAAAAAATAAAAATAATGAGTTGGTTCCCCTCACATCTTACAAAGGTGACTAATGGAGCCGGGCATGGTGGCTCCATTACATGCCTGTAATCCCAGTACTTGGGAGGCTGAGACAGGAAGATCGCAGGTTCGAGGACAGCTTCAGCAAGTAGTGAGACTCTCATCAACCTAGCGAGACCCTGTTTCAAAAAGAAAATAAAAAGGACTTGGGGTGTAGCTTGAAGGTAGAATGCCTCTGGGTTCAATCCCCAGTGCCACACACACACACACACACACACACACACACACACAAAAGAAAATCAGTTGTCTTTGAAAGCGTCCTTGCTCACTAGAAGAGTAAGATGTTCCGACCTTATCCTGGGTCTTTCTGGTCCCAGATCTGGAATCAGCCATTTCTCCAAGAAGCCCTGGTCCCATCCCTACTCCTCCAAACACTCACATCTGTCTTCTCACATCCCTAAAAATCACTATTTCCCAGGAGAGTAGGCAGAAAGGACAGTGCATTTAGGTTCCAGAAGCCGATCCTGTCTGTGTCCTGGAAGGAAGGCTCTGGAGGAAGGGGGTGGGGCAGAAGACATGGGGCCTTAGGAAGGTGTTTATACCTGCCGAGGCCTGCGCAAGGCGCCTTGCATAGGCCCTCCCCTGAACCCTGCCAGCAACCCAGGAGGTGGGTTTTCTCTCCACTTTCCAGGTCCAAGAACTAAACTTAGACAATCAAATAATTTGGACAAACTCAGAAAAGGTGAGACTCAGATCTGAACTTGGGTTTGTCTTCTATCACAGCCTGCCTCATCTTCTATCTGGAGGAGGACGAAGGAGTACTGACCAGGCCAGAGTCCCAGGGCCTTGAGGACTTCCTTAGGGTGTGGCTGTGAGCTTGAGGCTCTATCCTAAATCAGGCCCACCACCTCCGAGGATCAGGTGCAGGACCCTTCCCTCAATGGTGCCCTTCCAGCATCAGATGATGTGGATTTGGGCAGAGATTATTGGTAGGAGAATCCCGGGACACTTCTTCTTGGTTGCCTCGGGTCCTCTGAGCCCTGGGAGTTAGATACCAACCATCCTGTTTTTGGTAGGGATATTTTTCTTTTTTTTTTTATGAGGTCAGAGTAAATTAATAGTTAATTACTTTCCTTCCTTCCTTCCTTCCTTCCTTCCTTCCTTCCTTCCTTCCCCTTCCTTCCTTCCTTCCTTCCTTCCTTCCTTCCTTCCTTCCTTTCTTTCTTTCTTTCTTTTTTCTTTCTTTCAGGGGTAGAACCCTGGGGCATTCTACCTCTGAGCTACACCCAAGCCCTTTTTTTAAAAAAATTTTTCTATTGAAACAGGGTCTTGCTAAATTGCCGAGGCTGTCCTCAAACCTGTAATCCTCCTGTCTCAGCCTCCCAAGAACTGGGATTACAAGTGTGTGTCACCACACCCAGCTGGGGTTTTTTTTTTTTTTGGTACTGAGAATTGAGTCCAGGGGCATTCTACCTCCAAGCTATACCTATAGCCCTATTTTATTTTTTATTTTGAAACAGGATCTCACTAAGTTGCTGAGGGCATTGCTAAACTGCTGAGGCTGTCCTCGAACCTGTCATACTCCTCTCTCAGCCTTCCAAGTACTGTGATTACAGGCATGCGCCACCACAATGTTGTGTGTTTGTCTTTTTGTGTGTGTGTGTGGTATTGAGGATTGAATCCAGGGTCATTCTACCTCCAAGCTATACCCTGAGCCCTATTTTATTTTTATTTTGAAACAGGGTCTCGCTAGGTTGATGAAAGTCTCACTATTTGCTGAGGCTGTCCTTGAACCTGCGATCCTCCTGTCTCAGCCTCCCAAGTACTGGGATTACAGGAGTGCACCACCACACTTGGCATGTGTTTGTCTTTTTAATGGAAGTGAAACCCAACACTGAGAACCAGGAGACAAACATCAGTTGGGACGGTTTTTCAATGCCCTTCATTTTATTTTATTTTTTTTTACTCAAGATAATATTGTTATACTCAGCAATTATCTGCCCTGGTTTCTCAGCCTTCTGCTGATAATGTGTCTTTCTTTCATTTCAAAAGGAGCAGAAAAAGAGCCCTTAATCCATATCCTCCGACACCCATCTGGCTCAGTGCAAGGTTATCTTAAAACTGAGATAACTGGTGGGTGGTTGAGGGTATTCCCCTGAGACTTTTCTTATCTGAGGCACAAGGCAGCTTTTCTCTGTCCGCTAATGCAGATGCCACAGTGTAGAGAACAGGCACAACTTCTCCAGACAGAGGGAGAAAGATCAGAACCCTGCAGAACATCTTGTGCTTTCATTCCTGCCGCTGGCTGGGAACTTGTCCCCGTATCTTTTGGAGAATGGACCAGCCCACCCCTAAACCACACATGTAGGAGCCACGGGGTGAGCCTAGGAAGTCCACCCTTCCCAGAGGAGGAGGATGGTTACAGGTCCAGCATGGACAGAGATTTTCCAGGGATCTGATAAACATGGCACCTCACCTCCCATCATGCCCCAGGGGAGGACTGTGGAGAGTGGTATCAGAAGGGAGAGGACACAGCTCCTTATCTTTTGAATCCTTGGGAACTGGGCCGATTGTGTCAACTGGCCTTGCTGCCACTCCCTGCCAACTTCCGTCCCCCCTGCCAACTGGAGAGGCCAGGGGCTACATTTCCCAGAATGCACTGCTACCTGGGATGGCTGTTCTGGGCCAAGAGGCCCTGGGTGAGTTCTGGGAGGGGAGACCATTATTCTCAAGATTCAGTGACTGTCAGTTCCAAAGCAGCTTCCAGATCACTTCTTGAGAAACTCCTTGCATTGATGATGGTTTCCCCGACCTTTTCTTTTTTCTTTTTTTTGGGGGGGTACTGGGGATTGAACCCAGGGGCTTCTACCTCCGAGCTACACCCCCAGCCCTATTTTTTCATTCTTTATTTTGAAACAGGGTCTCACTAAGTTGCAGAGGGCCTCACTAAGTAGCTGAGGCTGACCGCGAACCCGGATCCTCCGGTCTCAGCCTCCCAAGTACTGGGATTACAAGCATGCACCAACACACCCGGATCTTCCGTGACCTTTTCTCCTTCAGTCTGTAATCCCCTGCATTAGAGCCCTTTCTGTTTGATATACATAGAGTGGTTGGTTTTCATGGCTATTGCGGTACCTAGGCCAAACATCAGAATCCTCAGGTAGCATATATGATGGGAGGAACAGGTATTCTTTACTGTCTCACCTTGGTTAAAGGAGACCTGTAAAGGGAAAGACTTTAAAGGCATCCTATTTGTGTGTGTGTGTGTGTGGTACTGGGAATAGAACCCAGAAGTTTCTACCTCCAAGCTACATCCCCAGACCAATTTTATCTCTTATTTGGAAACAGGGTCTCACTAGGTTGCTGAGAGCCTCACTAACTTGCTGAGGCTGTCCTTGAACCCGTTGATCCTTCAGTCTCAGCCTCCCAAGTAATAGGATTACAAGCGTAAGCCACCACGCCCGGCTTAAAGGCATCCTATTTTAAGAAAATGCTGAGCTGGAAGTGGTGTCGCCTGCTTGTAATCCCAGTACTTGGGAAGCGGAGACCAGAGGATCCAGTTTGCAGCCAGCCTCAGCTACGTAGTGAGGCCCTCCGCAACTTAGTGAGACCATGTTTCAAAATAAAGAATAAAAAATAGGGCTGAGAGTGTAGCTCGGAGGTAGAATTCCCCTGGGTTCTATCCCCAGTTCTGAAAAAAAAAAAAGAAAGAAAATGCTGGTTAATGGAGCAACTATCAGAATTTGAAAACTCCTGAGTCTTCTATTCATCCTATTTGTTTCTTATTTTTATCAAAGTAATAAATATACATGGCTCTAAAAACCAAATAGTTTAGAAGAACTTCTAATAAAGTATAAAAAGCTTCCATCTATAAACATGGTATATATACACAGTAGAATTTTACTCAGTCATAAAAAAGAACAAAATTGAGCCGGGCGTGGTGGCACACGCTTGTAATCCCATAATTTAGGAGGCTGAGACGGGAGGATCACAGGTTCGTGGCCAGCCTCAGCTACTTAGTGAGGCCCCCCGCAACTTAGTGAGACCTGTTTCCAAATAAAAAATAAAATAGGGCTGGGGGTGGAGCTTGGAAGTAGAATGGCCCTGGGTTCAACTCCCAGCAGGAAAAAAAAAAAAAGAGAAGAACAAAATTATGTCATTTACAGGAAAATGGAGGGAACTAGAGAACATTATGCTACGTGAGATCAGCCAGTCTCAGAAAGTCAAGGGCCTGATGCTTTCTCTCATATGTGGAAGCTGGAGAGAAAATAGGAAACAAAAGGGACTTCAGGACTTCAGTTAAATAGGAGAGAGAGCAGTAGACTAGTGGAAGGGGGTTGGGGGAAGGAGGTAGGAAGGGGGAAATGAGGCTTGAAGAAGGGAACAGTCCAAATAATGTTATGTCCGTACATGAAGGTATCGCTGCCAATCTCACTAACCTGTACGGGGAGAGAGGAGGGGAGGAGGAGGTGCAGAGGGAGATACACCAAGTGATGGGTGCCTGTGCCAGTGTACCGCCTTGAATCTCACTCTGATGTATAATTACCATGCACCAATAAAAGCATTAAAAAAGCCTCCAGCTATACATGTCATTATAAATGTATCCAAAAATAGAATTTATAATACCAAGAGTAAGCCCTAATGTAAAAGATGGCCATAGACTTTGATGTGTTAATGTAGATCCATCAGCTGTAGCAAATGTAGCACCCTGGTCTGGGATGTCCGTAGCCGGGGAGGCTATACATGAACGGGGGCAGGAGGGACGTGGGAACTCTCCGTACCTTCCTTTCAGTTCTTCTGCCAACCTATAATTGCTCTAAAATACAGTCTCCTTTAATACTTTTTAACTTTTTTTGTGTGTGTGCTAGGGAGTGAACCCAGGGACATTGTACCTCTGAGCTACAACCCCAGCTCTTTTTAAATTATTTTTATTTTTCTTTATTGAAACATGTCTGGCTAAGTTGCTGAGACTGGCCTTGAACCTGCAATCCTCCTGTCTCAGCCACCCAAGTACTAGTATTACAGGCATGAGCCACTACACCCAACTTAAAATCTACTTTAATGCCAGGCGTGGTGGCGCATGCTTGTAATCCCAGTACTTGGGAGGCTGAGACCGGAGGATCTGGGTTTGTGGCCAGCCTCAGCTACTTAGTGAGGCTCTCCGCAACTTAGTGAGACCCTGTTTCAAAATAAAAAATAAAAAATAGGGCTGGGGGTGTAGCTCGGAGGTAGAATGCCCTGGATTCAATCCCCAGTACTGCAAAAAAAAAAAAAAATCTACTTTAACAAAAGCCTCTACCTGCCTTCTTCTCCCCTCAATCCACTTGTTAATAATAGATGTTTCTAGTTTTAATTCTTCTGGATACCTCTAAGTAATATGTTCTTTATATATTATGTAAGTAATAGGTCTTTGCTGCTGTCTCCGGGCTCATTATCGACTTCCCCCTCTGTTAGGTGGGATTTTTTCCCTCCTGTGTCTCTGGGCCGGCCGGAGGTCGGCTGATCTAGCTGGGCCTGGCTGGCTGGACTGGCTTCAGCCCTGGTCCCCCCAACTGGGCTCCTTGCTGTAAGTTGGGCCCAGCTTCACTCCACAAGGACTTATGCTGGCGTCCAAGATGCAGGAAGGAAGCTCTTCTCTGATGATGGCCGAAATGCAAGAGGGAAAGCTTCCTGCACAAATACATTTGGAGCCCCTGCTGACATCTCATTGGCCAAAGCACACCGCGCGGCCAAAGTCCCGGGTGAAGAAGTGCATTCTGTCCCCAGTAGCAGGAACTGCAGAGTCACATTGCACAGGCCTGGGTGCAGAGAAGGGTGAAGAACTGGGGTAATTTACTCCATCTATCGTGCTCAGTTCTAGTTTGTTATAGACCTCTCTGTTCATAACAGCATCTCAGCTCCAGTAGTACCACAATACCACAATAACACCTCTGCCCAGTGGTTGGCCTCTTTTTTATTTTTTTGTGGCACTGGGGATGGAACCCAGGGGCCTTCTACCTCTGGGCTACACCCCCAGCCCTATTTTATTTTATTTTATTTTATTATTCTATTTATTTATTTTATTTTATTATTTTATTTATTTATTTATTTTTATTTGTGGTACTGGGGATTAAACCCAGGGGCATTCTACCTCCGAGCTATACCCCCAGCCCTATTTTTTTAAATTTTTATTTATTTACTTATTTATTTTTGCGGTACTGGGGATGGAACCCAGGGGCATTCTACCTCCGAGCTACACCCCCAGCCCTATTTTTTATTCTTTATTTTGAAACAGGGTCTCACTAAGTTGAGGAGGGCCTCACTAAGTAGCTGAGGCTGGCCGCGAACCTGGATTCTCCTGTCTCAGCCTCCCAAGTACTGGGATTACAAGTGTGCACCACTACGCCTGGCCTATTTATTTATTTATTTATTTTGCAGTACCTGGAATTGAACCCAGGGGCATTCTACCTCCGAACTACACCCCCAACCTTATTTTTTATTCTTTATTTGGAAACAGGGTCTCACTAAGTTGATGAGAGTCTCACTATTTTTCGGAGGCTGCCTCCCAAGTACTGGGATCACAGGTGTATGCCTCCACGCCCAGCTTGATTAGCCTCTTTGAAGTGGCTGATGAGTACCTGCTGCTTGCCTTGTAATCCCAGTACTTGGGAGGCTGAGACAGGAGGATTGCAAGTTCATGGCCAGCCTCAGCTACTTAGTGAGGCCCTCCGCAACTTAGTGAGACCCTTTTTCTAAATAAAGAATAAAAAATAGGGCTGGGGGTGTAGCTCGGA
Source organism: Glis glis (assembly GCA_004027185.1). NCBI lineage: Eukaryota > Metazoa > Chordata > Mammalia > Rodentia > Gliridae > Glis > Glis glis. The sequence continues at coordinate 22,922 of PVJS01019281.1, read as the reverse complement.
GGTAGAATGCCCCTGGGTTCAATCCCCTGTACCAAAAAAAAAAAAAAAAAGAATCCTGCTGCCTAGTTTCTGAAGTCTCAGCGTTACCATGGGGTTCTGAGAAGGGTGTCCTCAGACAGTTGAGGCTCAGGATGAAGGGAGTTTGGGAGCGGCTTGAAACGGCTCTGCTCACTCCCCTCTGTGCAGTGAAGACCGTCTTCAGGTGGTGCGTGGACAGCGAGTTGCTGCGGAAACATCATCTGATCTGCCCAGAAGATTACTACAGCGACGCAGTGCCATTCTGCTCTGCACCTAAAGGTAAAGCTTCTGCACCCTCTGAGCCTGGGTATCATTCAGGGAAGTCCACACAAGCAGGGCCACGCCAGCCCCCTTTGCTGCCATTTCCTTGTTCATACGTCTTTTCCTTCTTTCATTATTTTTGGGGGGATTGGAGGACTGGGGATCAAACCCAGGGCATTCTACCTCCAAGCTACACCCCCTGCCCTAGAGGTGTTCTACCTCCGGACTATACCTCCAGCCCATTTTTAATTTTTTATATTGGAGATAGAATGCCCCTGGGTTCAATCCCCAGTACCACAAATAAATAAATAAATAAATAAATAAATAAATAAATAAATAGGGCTGGGGTGTAGCTCAAAGGTAGAATGCCTCTGAGTTGTTTTTTTTTCAGTACCGGGGATTGAACCCAGGGGCTTTCTACCTCCGAGCTACATCCCTGGCCCTATTTTTATACTTTATTTTGAAACCGGGTCTCACGAAGTTGCAGAGGCCTCACTAAGTAGCTGAGGCTGGCCGCGAACCTAGATCCTCCGGTCTCTGCCTCCCAAGTACTAGGATTACAAGCGTGTGCCACCACGCCCGGCTGCCTCTGAGTTTAATCCCCAGCAGAGGGCCTCACTAAGTAGCTGAGGCTGGCCGTGAACCTGCAATCCTCCTGTCTCAGCCTCGCAAGTACTGGGATTACAACCATGCGCCACCACGCCCGGCTTATTTTTTATTTTGAAACAGAGTCTCACTAAGTTGCTGAGGGCCTCACTAAGTTGCTGAGGCTGACACCAACATGCAATCCTCCGGTCTTTGCCTCCCAAAGTACTGGGATTACAAGCGTGCACCACCACGCCCAGCTTTCATGTGAGTTTTTTAAAAAGCATCTTCAAAGCCGGGCATGGTGGTGCATGCTTGTAATCCCAGTACTTGGGAGGCAGAGACTGGAGGATCCAGGTTCGCAGCCAGCCTCAGCTACTTAGTGAGGCCTCCGCAACTTAGTGAGACCCAATTTCAAAATAAAGGATAAAAAAATAGGGCTGGGGGTGTAGCTCGGAGGTAGAATGCCCCTGGGTTCAATCCCTGGTACCGCAAAAAAAAAAAAAAAGCATCTTCAAGCCGGGTGTGGTGGCGCATACTTGTAATCCCAGTACTTGCGAGGCTGAGACAGGTGGATTACAGGTTTGAGGACAGCCTTAGCAATGTAGCGAGAGTGTCAGCAACCTAGCAAGACCCTGTTTCAAAAAGAAG